>OOFE01020886.1:0-20807 GCA_900323365.1 Monocentris japonica | reverse complement strand
TGATCAAGATCTACACCATTACGTTGGGTAAAAACTCCCTCGAAACATCACCGACAGGATCAAGGGAACTCCACGCCTCAGATAGATAGAGCGTGGGGGATTGGAGCTGCCGGCTGGCATGGTAAACAGATCAGCTCTTATCAGATCTGCGATAGCTGTGGCCTGGGTGCAGCACTGGACTCCCAGCTATCCCCAGGCTGAGCCGTCTACTCAGAGGTGTCACTCTTGTAAATCTGTTGCTTGTGGGAGCGTTTGGCTTTTGAACATGATTTCAAATGGCTTATTTGAAATGCATGATCACACTAAGCTTCTCAGGCCAACTTTCTACCTTGCATTAACGTGGGTCTTGTGTCCGGATTGTGTCTAGATCTGATTTAGCTGGATTATATTTACACCTGACATTAAAAAAGTATTTCTCATTTCCTTGCCAAAACACAATTGCCACGCATGTCACTCATAATGTGTACATCTTTTAAAATTGACAGTTAACACCTCACTTGTTCCTGTGCACCAGTATATTTTCCATTCCATTCAATCCATTTTGACAGGTTTGTTGCTATCAGAGCTGCCTGCCGTCTGTTTGATTTCCAAGTATTTCCTCATGGGATTGGCATGGTTTATGTTTATGGTTTATGTCTGTTTTGTTATATGTGGAGTAGAGACACATTGCATTTACACTTTGTTGCTAATGTGGTCTAATGTGTCTCTGACCACTTAACCTTATTCACTCTCCATTTAGGGCCAGCATTGGAGAAAGCCTAAAAACCTTTCACATATACAGACAGTACACAAGTCTCCACCAAGCTCTTTCCTTACCATTTTGCAGACCGATCATTTGTATTCTGCCTCTCCATAACCACCAGTCCCCCAGCTAGTTCTTTTCTCTCTATGCATGGAAAAGAGATGAGGGAGAGATGGGGAGTTATTGCACTTCAGATGAAGCTGGTTGAAACTGATAACATTTAATGGGGCGCCTACCTCAGTCTGTGATATACAGTCCCAGCTAACAGCTTTTTCCCACTGAGTTTGTCTCGGCCAAATTAGCTCCTTTCATTAAAACTGGAGAAGATGAGGGGTATTCACCGGGAAGCCATCGCTCCCCACTCATTTCTGCAGCAACTCAGAGCCATATCAGGGAGATTATTGAGAGGCTTGAGTTCAGATGACGGTGTAGAGAATTCGCTCCGACGGTAATTTCCGTGTCTTTGATCTTGGACTCAACTTTGGCGAGAGGGCATGCAGGGATTTTTGGTACCAGTTGAGAGCTTAGTGGAAAAAGACACGAAAAGTAAAGGCAAAGACTGTTTTTTTTTTTTTTTAATGTTTGTCATCATTTGCGTGTACAGATGTGTTTTTTGTGTGAGTGGCAATGTGACACTGACTGACAATGTGATCCACTTCCTTCTGCTTCCTCCTCCTCTTCCTCCCCATCCTCCCCTTGGATTCTCCCCTCATCTTCCTCCTATTCAACCATCCCATCCTCCTCTCCTCACTTTGCCATCATCTTCTTCATCCCTGTCTTCTTATTTCTCACATATTCATTATCTTCCTTCTTTCGTTCGTTCTTCTTTCATTCTTATTTTCTTCCTTCACCACCTATTCCTTTTCCTCCTCATCATCCTCCACCTCCTCCTCTCCAGAACCCCTCTGATTGCGGCAGGGGTGATCGGCGGTCTGTTTGTGGTGGTTATCATGGCATTGAGTGTGGCGGTGTCCGTACGCCGGAAAAGCATCAAAAAGAAGAGAGCCCTTCGTCGCTTCCTGGAGACAGAGGTGAGCATGGCCAGTAGCTGGAAGAGAGTTTGAAAGGAGGGTGAAATCGCTGCCTGTAGTAGAGTGTGGTAGATACTGTTGGAGTGAGATTGAGCACCAGAGAAACAGAGGACATGGGTGTCAACTGGAAATGGCAAGGTGTGGCACTTGCCATACCTACTACTACAGTAGTAGTAGTGGTAGTTTGGTGACATACATTTAACTATTTATCACATTGACCAAATAATAATATCTTGTCAGTGATCAGTCCAGATAGTCAGTCAATGTAAGTGGGTTTGGACATTTTGGTGGCAAAGGATTTTAGATGCCGAGACTTTGCTATAGCTTAGGGTTTAGTGAAATGAAAGCAATGATAGAGGAAGAGAGGTAAGTGCTGTTGCAGGTATGAAAATGAGTGCAGAGTGAATGAATGAGAGGACAATTGGATAAAAAAGTAACTCACAGAGAATGTGGCAGATTTTCACAAGAAAAAAGTTTTAAACAGTTTTAAAAAGATTTAAACAGTTGACCAAGGCATTGATCCATACGGCACATTGATGGACACATAACATGCATCCATTCTTCCATTCAATTCCCTGAAGGACTCAAGGGACATGCATGCATGCGTGTGTGCATGCGTGTGGATGGCTGAGACCTGGCAGCGTTAGGACCCACACATATAAAGAAAAAGAGAGATAGAAAGTCTGACTGACTGAAAGAGAGAGAGAAGAAAAGAAAGGAGTAGAGAAGCCTTCATGATGCCAGAGGGTGTTTATCGAGGCAGAGAAAGCGCCAGAAAGTCAGAGGCTCAGGTGTTCACTTTGCCATACTATATAAGAGAGGACACTTCTGTTAGGAAAAGGTGAGGGACCATATCAACAGAAAGAAGAAGAGCACTTTGTGTTAGGAAGTGCTAGGGGAGTGTGTCACTTAAAGCCCTTATATCCATACAGGGATACAGTCTTATATCACTGCTTTCTCCCACTGTAGAGCACATACTGTACGTGTCAATAAAGACTCCAGTTCTTTGCAGTTCTGTTGCTTTACTTATGGCTTATGTGTTATATTACAACTCTCTCTCACATGTTTTTAATAAATGTTAGTTACTATATTTTACTATAGATCTCTCCACCACCTTTTTTAACCATTTCTATGGCCATTTGTTGTCCCACATGTTCATATTCATACTCAAGCAAACATACAAATACAATATATAACAGAAAAAAGTTCTTTGTACCACATATTTAATTCACACAGAAGAACTTATTCACAATACTGTAATATCATGAAATGTGTTAAATCTATCCAAATCTATCTCAAAATAATTATTTACTGGGTGTCAGATCAAACTTTACTTTTTCACTTTCATCTTTTGATTTCTCCGCCACCTTTTAGAAGTGCAGTGTGTTTTTTACTTGATCAGAGAGGGAAGTCCTCTGAACTGCTATAGGATTATGTCATTTTAGGCCCTTATTTCCATACAGTCACAAATAAGGTCTCTTGTCACTGCTTTCTCCTTCTTTAGAGCACATGAGTGTCGGTGAAAACTCTTTGCTTGTAGTATTAATAATGAAGAGATAGCACCCTTATGGCTTATATTACTGCTCTCTCACACATACTCTTACTCATATGTGCCTTTCTCTACCTTTAAGAACAGCACAGCGCACGTTCATACACGCAAATACTGTCTACAATAATGTACAATATATGATAGACAATGGTCTTGTAGAAAATGTTTAGAGCAGTATTTTCCGATCTCTCTGCCTCTCTTTTGCCCTAGAATTTGTTCTTGTGTCTTTTAACATTTGTGACAGTCAACTGCAGCATGTTCAAGTGGCATGTGGATGTTTCTGTGTGGTTACGTGTGTGTGTTCGGTTCAAGGTTTCAGCACCACAGTGTAGAGTGGGAGGGTGGACAGCTCCAATACAGCTAACAGCTTTCGAGGCTCATCATCTTCAGCACCACTAATACTGGACAGCTCCCCACACACGAGAACGATGTGTGTGTGAGGATGTGTGTGTCAGTGTGTCTGTATGTGTGTGTTTGTGTTAATGTTTGTTAATGTGTGAGTGTGCATGTACATACAGTATGTCTGCTTGCATTTGTGTTTGTATGCACGTGTGTGTGTGTGTGTGTGTGTGTGTGTGTAGCCCCTCATCCTCCTTGCCTCCACCCTGCAGAAGCTGATTTACTATTCCATTTGAATGAAGAACAGCTATTGTTTTTTAATCAGATGGCCGCTATGATCCAGAGGGACAGAGGCTGCCAACCAGAGCAGAGCTGATTTACTCTCTCTCTCTCTCTCTCTCTGTCCCTATTTTGCTCCCTCTCTCATGCTTTTGCTTCCTCTGACTAATTCAGCTCCTCATTTCTCCATCGCTGTCTTCTTGTTGTTGTTTCTGCCGCAATTCTTCTCCCACTCTGCATCTACCCCCCTCACCTCATATAATCTCCCTCATTCCCTCTCTGTCTCCCATTCCCTCTCTGTCCCTCACCCATTTGTTCCTCCACTTGAGCAATAATGAGACAACGGAAGCATTGGCTCTTCAAGTTACGCAATTATCCACTTCTCTCCCCTCTTTCTCTCTCTCCTCGACCGCTCCGTTCTCATATTAAATTTCTCATTTCTAAGTTTAGGAAGTTAAAAGCATGCAGGGATTTTTTTTTTTTTTTGTAACATGAAACTGAAGGATAGAAAGATTGGCTGAAGGAGTGAGGGCTGGATTAGTCTTGTCATTCAGGTGGAAGGGATAAATGTCATTGAATCCCACGGTGAACTTAAGTACTAGGTATTTACCACTTAAATACACGGTAAAACTAATACATTTCCAAGTAACTGCAGCTGTAACTAAGTAGGTACAGTAAATACTTAAAAATTACTTAAAAATAAATCTCTGGTATTACTCATCAAGTAAATCCATTGTAGAGTTACTTTAGGATGACAGCAGCTATAGCAGACTTAGGCTACACTTTCTTAGAAATACCTTTTCTATATACCCATTGAATCAAGGAACAATCTTGTATGTAATGTAGTTTTATATTTGAAATATACTGAGTTTGTGTACTTGACTGTGTATTTGACTAAGTAAAGTAACGAAGGGTTTATTAAACTTATCTGGACTGCAAATCCAGAAAAATCTGGTCTGTAAATCCAGATTCCTAAACATGTGGAAATTACAATATTGTAATACCAGACATTTTTGTTTCTGAGCATTTACCTTCTTGGTTGGGTTGATTGATTGTGGCTTATTGGTGGGAGGGATTTTGCTGTAGAGGAAAGCATATAAGCGAGAAAGATGAGGTAACAAAATAATTCATCATGCAACATTGTGAGTATGTTACATTCCTGAGCCTCCTGATTGAATGTCCTGTATGTTTTTGTAGCTGGTGGAGCCCCTAACACCCAGTGGGACAGCACCCAACCAGGCCCAGCTTCGCATCCTGAAAGAGACAGAACTCAAGAGAGTCAAGATCCTTGGCTCCGGGGCCTTCGGGACTGTTTACAAGGTAAAACACAAATACACACAAATACATTTGCTCACAGGAGCACACAGCAGGGTTTGACCGATGTGGGTTTTTGAAGGCCGATACAGATATTTTGGCTTGAAGCCACAGCTAGATGGTGTGATATTGGTGCTGATATTTTGATATATCATATTCATATTGAAAAGTTACACTCCCTTAATTCATACTACGCCACTTAACCTATCACTGTGTGTGCACCGAAATCAAATCAAACTACTTTAATTAAGGTTGGGAAGTAAAACAACTTTGTTTCGGTTAAAGTTAAGGTCAGGGTTAGGGCTAGGCAACTAAAAAACATGAGTAAATGTTAGGGTAAGGTTTTGGTCATGAAAATGAAAACTCATCGGATAACTTCTTTGCATTGGTTTGGGACTCAAACCCGGGTCGCCGGAGTTGAAGGCAAGTCTATACAAATATCCACCTATATCGACCTCCACACCTTTACCTTCCTCCACACTATTTCAATGTCAAACTACTGCCTGTTTCAGTCACGCAAGCCCCACCTCCTTTCACTTGATTCATATAATTTCATATGGAATTATGATGCCTTACTTTTTGTAACTATAACCACAACCTTGATATAAGAACAGGTTGGCATACTTGTGTAGAATCTGTTCAAAATGTCACAGTAGAATTGATTCAGGTTAAGTGCTTCCCATGGACAACCAATGTAGTATTGATTAATTATACAATAAATGTAATCAACCAAGCTGCATCATAGCCATCATGGATGACAGTGCTGGCCAATATCCAGATCAAAAGGACAATGCCAGCAAACCGTCATATTGCTCTAATCCTATTAAATATATATAAAAAATATAAAATATAATATAAAATATAAAATATAAAAAACTTTAAAACATGTTTAGACCCCTAACATACAAATTAGCTTAGCACATTTCAAAACAAGTGTGCATCAACCATATGGAGAAGTGTGTACCTTAGTTATTGAAAACAACCTTAACCCTAACACACACATGCATACACCCACATGTTCACACAAAGATTGATGTTATTGAACATTTGTTTCAGCCAAAACACTGTCATACAACACAACAACTTAATATGTTGCATTGTGTTTGTATCTTTTCTGATAAAAATATACTCATATACTTCCAACTTCGAGAGGAAAAGATGAGAGAAAGAAAAAAGAGGACAGGAAAAAAGAAGGATTGCAGGTTCATTAATGACAGGAAATGAGACGGGAGGCCGAGAGGGGGAGTGGGGTGCAGGAAGGGATAGAATAAGTAATAGCAGACATTGTGACCCCCGGGGTTAGAAATAACAGCTAGCTGAGGTGACTGCCAATGTGATGAGGAGGGGAGAGGTGGAGAAATTGCCCTTGAAAAGATAGACTGGGCTCTCCCACTGAAATCAACCCTGGCCATTTTGTCCATCCATCCAGCCATTTTCTAGTCACTTATCACAGTTTGTCAAGCGGAGAAGCCCAGATGGCCTTTTCCCCAGCAATTTCCTCCAGCTTCTCCTGGGGGATCCTCAGGTGCATCCAGGCCAGCTGGGAGATGTAGTCCCACCACCATGTGGGTCGGGGTCTCCTCCCAGTCGGCCATGCCCAGTATATCTCCATCTCCTGCGGGGCCTCCTTTCCAGGTAGCTGGACCTCCTCTGAGGTCCTCCCAGATTGCTGAGCTCCTCACCCCTTCACTGACAGTGAGGCCAGTCACATTGCAGAGAAAACTCATGGTAACTACCCAGAGTCTGTGACCATAGTGAGGATCAGAATGAACGTTGACCGGTAAATTGAGAGCTTTGCTGTGTCTCAGCTCTGTCTTCACCAACACAGTCCAATAGAACAATTGCATTACTGCAGCTGCTGAGCCTAACTGGCAGTCAGTCTCATGATCCTCTTTTCCCTCACTTGTGAATAAGTGATTGTGAATAATTGCGCACCCCTCACCTGAATAGGACAGATCACATTTTTCCAGAGGAGAGCTATGGCCTCAGATGTGAAGGTCTTCATTCCGACTACGTCACACTCAGCTGCAAACTGTTCCAGGGCACATTGGAGAGTGACATTTTGTTGGTACACATAATCCAGAATTTATTTACCTTGTAAATGTTTGGAATTCACATAGATTGCAGATGAGTTTGACTAAAACATGGAAATAAGCTTTTTGTAACTTTGATAACCAGTAATCACGTTGTCCCCCAGAAGTTCTGTAGCCCCCCTCTGGGTCAACCAGTAACAATGAAGTCTCCTTGTTTTGACTTGTAATTGTGGCGCCCCCCATGGGCAAATCAGTGTAATTTTGAAAATGGCAGAATGCAGCGGTGAGATGGATCATTCCCTGAAGTTTTGTCAAATTTCAATCAACAGTGTCTGAGGTATCACTTGTGAGGGACAAATGAACAAACAAATGAACAGACAGACAACAATCCATAGACGCGCCCCAGCCCACCCCAATTTAGTATCATGGGGTAATACTATTGTAAATCAAAGTGCAGGTCTGATTTGCTTCAGTGTTTACAAGCCTTAAGAAACGTTTTACATCTATGAAATACATGTACAACTAATGTTTAGCTATCTAATGAACTGTTTCAATACAATGAATCATAATCAAATCCAGGCAGGGGGACAATTTATCAGCAGAAGGAAGCATATCGAAATTACAAATCAGGGTTTTAACAGGAGAGCTGTTTTAATGCCATGAGTGAAAGTGGACCTGCTCTCACTGGGGATATCCAGTCGTAGAAGGGCAGAATAAAGGTGGAATACATTTGAAATATTTTTAACAAGTTGAAAGGCGCTTGATTTCTCTCGTCTTTCATCTGATTTGACCACTTTGGCAGCTGTTAAATCAATTGTCATTCCCCCCATTTGCCAATTGAAGGGCAGAATAAATACCTTTTATCACATTCAGTCCATTCCCATACAAAAACCCATTAACAAACACCTTGCCAGTTAGAATATTAGTTCGTAAGTTAGTTATTTAGAGAGCTGATGGAGTACAATCCTCAAACATTCCTCTACTGCATATTTTAAATTTAGTTTCCTCCTGTGCAAACATATAACAACCTGGTGAACAGGACTTTTTGTGACTCCATACCTCCATATCCATATCTGTGTGTATGTGTCTTTTTGTGTGTGTATGTATGTGTGTGTGTGTGTGTGTGTGTGTGTGTTTTCCTCAGGGTATTTGGGTCCCAGAGGGTGAAACAGTGAAGATTCCTGTAGCCATTAAGATCCTGAACGAGGCCACGGGACCCAAGGCTAATGTGGAGTTCATGGATGTGAGTATTTTTACAGCTTGCATACACACCCATAGAAAAAGATTTCCTCCTTAAATCCCTTTTGTTCTACCCATAGAAGCTTGACAGTCTCAGAAAACACACCTTACTCAGCCAAGCCCAGAGAGTCCCATAGACCCCCAATGTGCACATATGTCAATTATTTTTCTTAATTTTTGAAAGGTTTTGGACATAAAAGTTTCAACAAAGTCAAGCTGGTTCTGAATTTATATTATGTCGTATGAAAGTGTTTCAAACTGTGTGCATTCTGTCACAACAGATACAACAATTTGATTTTTAGTTTATTGCTATGAGAGGCTTTTCACACAAAAGGCCTATATGATGTCTGTAGGGCAATTATAAACCACTTTCCCACAGTGTGGGACATAGTGAAGGCTTGCCAAGGAAGTGACCACCAGAAGACTGAAATCAATTCTCATTTATTTGAAATGAAAACACAGCTTACAAATCATCGCTGTTGGTGAAGTGAGGCTATTGAGAACTAAAGTGAGACCCCACAGACACCAGAATAGAAAACAGAGGAGGCCCCGAAGACCCCTACACACACACCATGCCACAGGCTCCCAGCACAGTGCACAAGGCCCCATTTATAAAACATTCAACGTTCAGCTCATTTCAAAAGGAAAAATGAATATAAAAAATCAAATTATCTCCCTATGATGATGCAATAGAGATGAAATAACCTCCAACAACATACACTCACACACGTACGTACTCTCTCTCACACACTCACACACACACACACACATAGAGCGACCCAATTGCACTCATGTTTTGCACTCAGTTAACACTTAGCTAACAGTCTAAGAGGAAGAGTTTTGGAGGGTTAGCATTTCTATTTTTATCAGACAGTCTTTAACGAATATCCTATATGTATCATATACACTATATGGCCAAAAGTCAGTGGACACCCCTACTAATCATTGAGTTCAGGTGTTTCAGCCACACCCATTGCTAAAATCCAGCACATAGCCATGAAATCTCCATAGACAAACATTTAGAATGGGTCATAAAGAGCTCAGTGACTTTAAACGTGGCCCTATCATAGGATGCCACCTTTGCCACAAGTCAGTTTGTGAAATTTCTGCCCTACTAGATGTGCCCCGGTCAACTGTAAGTGCTATTATTGTGAAGTGGAAGCGCCTAGGAGCAACAACAGCTCAGCCACGAAGTGGTAGACCACGCAATCTCACAGAGTGGGGCCAACGAGTGCTGAAGCGTGTAAAAATCGCCAATCATCAATCTGGTAGGAATTAGAATGTCGATTGCGAGCCAGGCCTTCTCGTCCAACATCACTGCCTGACCTCACAAATGCTCTTTTGGCTGAATGGACACAAATTCCCACAGACACACTCCATAAGCTTGTGGAAAGCCTTCCCAGAAGAGTGGCGGCTGTTATAGCTGCAAAGGGAGGTCCAAATCCATATTAAGGCCCATGGTTTTAGAATGGGATGTCCAGCAAGCTCATATAGGTGTGATGGTCACGTGTCCACTGATTTTTTTGCCATATAGTGTATGTCTCTCTGTAATTGTATGCTTTACGTGCTTTGTGGCCTTGTTTGATCAGACTACCAGAGATCAAGAATGAGAGCAAGAATGAGCCAATAAGATGGAGGGAGACAAAAACAGAGAGATATGGAGTCATATTGAGAGGGAGAAATAAAAAGAGTGAAATAAAGAAAGACTTTATCTGTACACATACACCAGGAAACTCAATGTGCTTTCCCTAAAAACAACAAAAACAAAACACATACAAAAGTAATGACATACATTGCTCATGTGTGTACCCTCCATGTCAGTGTACATGCGTGCATTAAGGCATACATGTCTTTGAGTGCATGCAACTGTCTCCTAGCCGGGTGGTCCAAGATTCAGCCCCCCCCCAAAGGTTTAGGCTTTCCCAGCAGGCATCTGCAGTCATGTACCCAACTAGCAAATGTAGCTAATGAGCTCTTATTTCCTTGGCGTGCCAGAGGGCATCCTGGAATATGGTCACTGTCAGCTGGAGGACCAATGACACAGGAAATGAGGAAACTTAACTTATCATTGACTGAGGGTTCCGGTAGGCAGTGGGGATGGAGGGATGAGGAGGGGGGAAGAGAAAAAGGGATTTTATTGTTGTTTTGTTTGAACCTTTATTTATCCAGGGAAAGTTGACTGAGCTCGATCACATTAATAGAGTTACGCACATTCTCACCTGACCAGCACAACCACAGTCTTCTGCTGTTGGCCATTGAGCAGCTGCACTGGAGGGTACAACTGCCTCGCTCAAGGGCACATCGGCAGAAGCTGCTGATGGAAGGAAGAGCATTACTCACTCACTTAGCCCCATTCACATTTTCTCCCCCTTTCCCTGTTTATCCAATCAATCTGTCTTCTACCTGTGGAGGGTTCAGATGGAGGAGGCTCCTTCATTTAAACAGCAATCAAAACACAGCAGCACATGGAGTCAGGCGGCTATGTTTGGTCAAGCAGCAAAAAGCCTCCTGCTGCCAGCTCCTAGCATGGGAACAAATAGTCATTAAGAATCCTCTCGGTGCCCAGAATACTGCTCCTGGCTTGTCTTTGTCCGCGCAATATAAGCCCTCATGGTTCTTCCTTGGAAATTACATTTAACACTGTTTCCTTTGTTTATGGAAATGATAACCCTTCGTTCCATTTTTTATGTTTCGTCCAGTTATTTCCAGTAGAATCCAGAATGACTTGCCTACCTTAACAAGTCATTTAGTCTCGTTTTCAGTCTTAAATCTTATTTTTGATAATTTTGCTTGTTTCCAATGCCGTTTCAGGAATTTATTAGAAACAGGTGTCAATATTTAAACATGCAGATTGAGGCAGATCACTCCACTAGAAAGAAGAAAATGGCACTTGAAGCAAGTTGATTGGCATTGGAAACAAGTGAAGCTATCTCAACACATGAAGAATAAGATTTCATGACTACAAACTAGATGAAAAACTTTTTAAGATGAAAACACACTCTATCTCTCTCACACACACAAACAGCAGAAACACACACCCATACTTTATGACCATATGATTTCTATTTAATGTGAATGCCAATTGCTGGTCTTTTTTAATGTTGAAGATTGTTTTCATTTAGTATACTCATAAGTATCCAGGTGAATTAAATTAAACAGAACTGCATTTCTACAAAGCTGAGTGTTGAATAGTCAAGATGTATGCATGTTTGTCATTTGTATGGGGCTTTAATTCATTGTGGAGTTGTAGCTTGTTGGGTGACTGTCTCCCATGGCAAATTGATGTACTGTTTTATGCCATTGCATGAAAATTATACAATAGGATACAATGGTTTTGAATAGGTTTTCAGGGACCTTACTTTAATGAACAGCTGAGGCAATAAAAAACACTGTTTCAATGTGTCCACAAGTGAAAGATAGTCCAAGAGTGAAGATATTTCAAGATACCACAGTGCAGTGATAGATGAACTCGAGATTCATCCAGATTTAAAGGAGAGAGCTGCTGTCCATGCAGTTGAGCAGCAGGCAGAGAGGCCTCTTCTCTCTCAGACTCCAGTCTGATTTACCACCATCCTGATCTACTGGCATTGTCGTAGATCTCCGGCCGATGAGCAAGGATTGGATTATGCAAGAGTTGTGATGCATTGGCTATATAAATCCTAGACTGTGTTTTGTTTTTAGCAACATTCAGAGGAGCTCTACACACTGTAGACTCCCCTGCTCTCTCTCTCACACACACACACACACTCACTATGACCATATCCTCTCTAAGAGCGCCAGCACAGCCACCACACAGGGGCGTAACAAAACTTAAATCCATTGTGGACATACCATTATGAACAAGCTAAATACACAGTGACCTCCCCCTTCCTCTCATTGTCAATGTATAGCGTTTTCCTTCCACATGCCTAAGTGTATATCTGTCCCCCCCAGGAGGCCCTGATCATGGCCAGTATGGAGCACCCTCACCTTGTCCGTCTGCTGGGGGTCTGCCTGAGTCCCACCATCCAGCTGGTCACCCAACTCATGCCTCACGGGTGCCTCCTCGACTATGTCCACGAGCACAAGGACAACATTGGATCCCAGCTGTTGCTCAACTGGTGTGTCCAGATCGCTAAGGTAAGGCAAGAGTTTACTCTTTCTTTGTTGGTGGTGGTGGATGGAGATGGTATCAGAAGATGCCATAGTATTTTCTATGTATTTGTTTGGTAGTTAGTTGGTCATTTGTTTGATTTATTAGTTAGTTGGTTGGGTGGTTGAGTAGTTAGCTGCCTGATTCTTTGATTGGCCTGCTGCTTGGTTGGTTGACTAGCTGGCTATATGGTTGATTGGTTGGTTTTGGCTGGCCGTATGGTTTGTTGATTGGTTGACTGACTGGTTGGGTATTTGGTTGATTGGTTGGTTTTAAACTGGCTGGGTGTTTAGTTAGTTGGATGATTGATTGGCTAGTTAGTTGACTGTCTAGCTGGTTGGTTGTTTGAATAGTTGTTTGATAGGGTGGCTTTTTGGTTCTTTGGTTGATTATTTGGTTGGTTGGTTATTTTCGTTACCTGGATCGCTTGCTGTCAGTGGACAGTCCACAGTGATTTGGGTACAAGAGGAAATTGTATTATTTCCATTTTGGAAAGGGTGCAGCTCTAATCTCAACATTTCCTCAATATGGTGGGATTAAATATAATTATGTGTTTTTTAGCTTCATTGAGAGATGTCACGTGGATATCAAGTACAGTCCATAGAAGTGGACCCATTGGCTTATATTTCATGCATAGATTGTTGAAGTGTTTTGCTAATTTCAGGCACATTACATCAGATTTCAGTATCTTTGAAGATTCAGAGATAAAATATCAATAAGTAACGTGTTATTGATTCTTGTTCCATGAGCTTTTATATGGCATCACCCACCTGCTATCTCTCCCTCTCTCTCTCTCGCTGCTTTTTCTTTCTTTGTATCTATCCCTCTCATACACACACATCAATATGATCAATTTCACTGTCTTCCACTCAGTCTTCCACATGTATGCAAACAGTTTATACTCATCACATTCCTCATTCTTTAAACACTTATTCTCTCAGGCCGCTGTCCAGCCTTGCCCTTGCAGACTCCACCATCCATCTCTACGCATACTTGCTTTTTCTTTGGATTACCTTAAATCCCCT
This sequence comes from Monocentris japonica, assembly GCA_900323365.1. Classification (NCBI taxonomy): domain Eukaryota; kingdom Metazoa; phylum Chordata; class Actinopteri; order Trachichthyiformes; family Monocentridae; genus Monocentris; species Monocentris japonica. Next base: position 7,124 of record OOFE01020886.1, on the reverse strand, counting down.
GTGTCTGCTGTGAGTCTCTACCAGCAGCACTACAGTTTATGCTTTCCAGTAAATGCGTCCTTAGCCCACACACACTCCCATCCACTCACTCCCACCGCCTTTTAAAACATGTCTCGGCTAATAGAGGCCAAGTGAATTACCAAAGCCCATCCCAGAGTGAAATGTAGATGTCTGTGTTTGCGTGTGTGTCTATAGTACATGGCTGCAAGCCAAAGACAGTTTTAACTTCAAAGGACTGGAGATTTGGTGTGTGTGGGTGTGGGTATGTGGTGGGGTGGGTTCGGGAGCAGACAGTGGCACCCCTTGCATGGCTCTCTGGAGAAGAGAAGTCAATAATTTAAAGCCTTGGTGGACTTTGGTCATGGAAGTTTGGAGCGCAGTGAACTCATCATTAAAAAGTCACAGCATTGAAGTTATAATCTACTTGTGAATGTTATTATGTGACGGCTACCATGTCAGTCTTTCTTTCTCTGTATCTATATATCATGCACTATAACTGGATTACTTAATATGCTGTGTTTGATAGATGGTGGATGGAAGTGTAATATACAGAGAACACAATAATGGGTTAAATAGCCAAGGGAAACAGAATGTCATAGGCCAAGCAATTGCTGCAGTGTTTTCTAGATTTAATATCTTAGACAAATATTTCTGTTGCCATTTTTGGCTGAGTCGGAGGCGTTACTCCAATGAGCTTCCATGGGAGAATATTAAACCATCAGTTAAACTTGGGGCAGAGACACAGTTGTGATCATACCACATAAAGTGATTTTTTTTTATAACAACGGCAAACAGAGCATACGTTAAGTCTTCCCATGCTGTGAAACAGAAATATTTGCACAGTATGCCGATTTATCACAGCACACAAATTACTGCATGAAAAAAAGGGATGGGGATTGGCGGTTCTTGTGTTGTATACACATAAATAAATATATACCTACTGTGAACAGCTGTCAACATGGAGAGATGTACAATTCATAGAGGGTAAATATGATGATGCATTATTTACCAATATGTTATTGTGTATCGTGTATCAACGGTGTATTGTTTAGTGCTTTCAATAATTTGCTACTGCTATTGGGGGCACAAGATAGCCCTCAGGGGCCTTGGTTAATAAGGTGCACACAAACACTGTGCTGCACAATGAATATATCTTAATCATACCAACAAGTGAATTGCTACACTTAACGTTATCAGTGTGCCCGATTGTAGTGTTCATAATAACTTATTCCATTAGGACTGTTGAGGCCTCTAGCAGCTTTTCCGCAATCTAGTTCAATATCTTTATCATAAAGGATATTTGTATCCAGTAATGCTTGGTCTGTCTGGGCTCTCAAGGCTCCTGGAAGTGACAAAGTTCAGCTCTCTGAGGTGACATCCCTGTGGCCCTCCCTCTCTGTCATCGCCGCCATCACAGCCATGGATTATTAATCGAGTAATCTGCCATGAGCTATACTAATGAGCAGATTCGTCAGCAGCAGGACTCTGACGCTACCGCATGTTTTTTTTTTGTCTCTGATTTCTCTTTTCTGTTTTATCTTTCCTTATCCCTGTACTATATCGCTCAGTTTCCCCCCTCATTCTTTCCCTTCTTCACTTATGTATCCTAGTGTTGTCACGATACAAGAATTTTGACTTTGATACCAATACTGAGAATAATATCTAAAAAATCTGATACTACTACCATACCATGGCAAACAACCCATCAAGAAATGCATTACCAGGCTTTATTTGAACAGCTTTGTAGCAAATTTTGCTCCCAGAGCTTTGACACATCAGTTGGGTGTCCAGGTTTGTCAGCTCTATAAGCGAAATAGTTCTATATTTCACTCCTGGAACCAGTTTGTAAACCTCTTTAGGTGGACTGGGATCCAGTTCAAGACGTGCTGGACTGTTTGACATTGTTTTCATGTTTTCAGCTGTTTGACTCCAACTGCTGCAGCCCACTGTCAAGAGCCAGGCTGTCTATTCCAGTCCAATCTCTTCTTCTTCTTCTTCTTTTTCTTCCAATCTGCATGTATACGCCTGCTGGAGTTTCAGCGTGCAGAACACATTTGGTGAAAGTACTGAACGTTTGTAAAATTCCAGAACAGTATTACAGTAGTATTGAAAGTCTTACTACACCAAGTATGCAACTGGAGATTAGACACAGTTTGACACAGAATACAGTAGTCTGCTCTGAGACAATCAGCAGTTATCTGAGGTCATTTAAACGTGCTTCATTTTGAGTTTATTATATTATTTATCAATGTCAAAACACTGGTGATGATGCACTATTTCATTTCTTGTATTCTAGCAAGAAAATGTGACTTTTGCTGTTAGACACAGTTGCTCCCTGCTTTAATTTGGGACAATTTGGAGGCTTCTACATGAGTTCTTTTGAACTGGTAAAAGAGACAGAGAGAGGGGGATGATATTATATGCTGACAGAAAGCAGCTCACAGGGGCCGTAGAGTAGCACTGATGGTTGCTATCATGATTCATTTGCCTGTGAAATATTTAGTGTGAACTCTGCGCATTCTGCCTTTAAAGGAGAGCGCCGCATCCCGGTCCCTGCAAGATGGTTTTCAGGCTGGTTTTCAGGCATGTTTTCGTCGTGACAGCTTCAACAGTACGACGCCAGTCTTCAAACAACCTCAGATACATTGTATATGGTACCTCGTCTAAGCAAGGTTTCCAATCAAAATTGTTTGTAGAATTGACCAGCAAATCTTTTCTACCCTCATCTCTAACATTACCGCTTTGGATAGCCTCCAAGTCTGTGTGTGTGTGTGTGTGTGTGTGTGTGTGTGTGTAAGACAGGCACAGGGTCATTTCTCTGTGTAAACCAGTCTAGGAAAACATCCCTCTCTCAAGCTCATTACATATACCCCAGGCTCCTTGTGTCTACTCAATTCATTTCCAGTCCTATTCTACTCCCTCTACCCTTTCCTGTCTCTCTGTTTGTGTTTCTTTCAGTATGCAATCTGTCACCATTCAGGAAATCACTTACAAGAATATAGGTTTATTGGTATGTATATTGTACTATCAATAGTGCCAGTGTATTTCAGTACAATGGGAATATAACAGGAACAGTATTGCTGCATTGTCATCATGAAAGATGGTAGATATGAGTGTCCTAGTTGGAAGTGCAGTGTCACTTTTAAAATACAAAAATATTTTTCCCAAAAGTATCTTGATACAAATTACTTTTTTTTTGCACTAGTAAAATACAAATGACTAAATAATTAAATATGTATTTCAAATTAAATTTCATTTAATTGAAATATTGCCCATCTCTGATCATCACTACGTTTGTGTGTTAAGTGGTAAAAAGCTGATCAGGATCAACCAAAGTCTAGAAAACTCTGATGCCCATATGACATGAACGTAGCACGAACAAATAAATGAATAAATAGCAAATAAATAAATAAAAATAGCATTCTGTCTTTGTCTCTCTCTCTCTCTCTCTCTTTTCTGTTTTGATAATGGACCACCCACTCTTTATGAACTACAACCAACCCATGCATACCTACTCAACTCTTTGTCCGTCTCTCTCTTCTATCTTCCGCTGTCTCTCATGGGAAGAGACAGGCATTCATATGTTTGATTTCAACCAGCACTGGAGACTAGCATGCCTGTTCCAAGAATGCATGTTAACACACACAGAGAGAGAAGCAGATCAGAGGCGTCAAGCCTTTGATGCCACCATCCCTTAGAAATGTCAACAAGTGTCCGCCTATCCATCTCTCTCACTCTCGCTGTCTCTCTCTATCTCTCTCTCTCTATCCATCTCTCTCACTCTCGCTGTCTCTCTCTCTTTCATTGCCAAGCTAATTAATGATGAAGCTTTTTGTGGAGGTCTTTCATGACTACATAAATAAATGTATGATTCAATGTTAGTCACCCCACCCTCCTCTATCTCTCCCTGGATAAATATTAGCTTGGAAGGCCTATTAGAATTTAAAGCAGCTCCATGAATGTTTCTGCCAAATGCAGAAAGACAGTCCTGAAAGTGGAGTCCTGGCTAGATAGGATTAGATATCTATGTATGTGAGAGTGTTAAAGATGTCATTTGCGTACTGTTGTCGGAGTTGCAGGGAAATGCATTATAGCTTTTTGCATGAATGCAGCTGGATAGAAACAGTCTTTGCCAATTGATGATGATTAATATTACCCTGGGTTTCAAAGGAGAGTTTTGGTGTCCCATGCTCTGCTGTTTCCGAGGCTTTTCCATACTGACAGGAATAAAATTGGGAATGAATGATACTGAATAGTGTAATACTGAATATTGACTTATTGTTTCTTATTTTTTGGTATGAAAAGTGTCAAATTTAATGACAATGTCAAAATATCAGTTATCAACAGCTTCCAAACGATATTGGTTTCGGCCTTCCAAAACCCATATTAGTCCAAGACTGCATAGGATCTGATGTAACTATCCCTTATTATTATTATTATTATTATTATTATTATGTAATGTATATTATTGTTATTTTGGGAGACCACCTATGTAGAAACCCACTGTAGCTTGGATATTAAAAGAAAAAGGGTGAGGTCAGGCATGTCATTGGGGTTATCAAGTAGCCATTCCCATCACAGTTGAATTAGACCCACAACACCTGCACAAAGGCTTTAAATTTTGGTCCTGTTGTTGAAAACTTGGTCACCCAGAATGCCCTCTGAATGCTGGAATGAAAACATAGAGGCGACAGACAGATAAATAGTCACTACGAAGGACAGAAGGATATACAAAATACTATTAGGTTTGCACTGACTCATGTTTGCCATGCTGTCAGTCACACACACACACAACGACACACGCTCTCTCTCCCACGTTCTCTCTCTGTGCCTCTCTCTCTCTCTCATACATACACACACACGCACGACAGTGGAACAGTATTAACAGTGTCTGGCTGAGAGGAGATGGATGTCGCCAGGTAAGGTGGTGGGAGGAATGGATGACTGCAGGCAGCCCGCACAATGGATGAGACTGGCAGCTTAGGGAGACAGGCCTAGATGAATGAGTGACTGCAACAGTCACACACACACACACACACACACAATCAAATAAATGAAGACTTGCAAGTACACAAGCCTGCGGGCACGCAAACATGCACATGATCACACTTTCTTACTTTCATACAATCATACTTTGATTGCATGGCGTGCACACACATAGCACACACACACAGAAACAATATACAATGTAGTAATGTATGTATCTTAACTATTCCTCTCATTTATTTTTCCTCTCAATCTATTTCTGTGTCAAATGCTCCCCCCTCCTTACCCCTTTCTCAAATACACACACACACACACACACACGCACCCATTCATGTAGACCCAAGACCTAGACATTATACCAGAGACAGGTATTCTCTCTCATCCTCTGCTTCATGTCATGCTTTTTCCCCCACATTTCCTCCCCTCACCACTCATTACTGCACAGATTGAATATTTTTTAGTTTGTTGTGAAATTCACACTCTGGAGTCTAAGAAAATTCCCACCACAAACAGATGTACAGAGCATGTGCGCGTGTGTGTGTGTGTGTGTGTGTGTGTGTGTGTATGTGAATTGAGTCTTTACATCTGAGTGTTTGTGTATGTATCTGTTGCTGGAAAAGAGCATGAAGCTCAGTCAACTTTCCCTTTTTTGACCTTAAATATGGTCAAACAAGTGAAAACTAGCAGATTGCTATAAGCTTGTCATGTGGGAATGTATTGGGTGAATAATGCAATATTATTTTAATTAGCAGCACTGATGTTATATACTCTAGGGCTTTTTTTTTTTACTTTGTTGTTATGATTAAAGCAAAAAAAAGGTATGGCAGAATCATATCAGACAAAAGGAATCCTTAATTTGATGGAGTCTTTCAAAGTAAAAATTAGTAGGTCAACAATATTAAATTACAGAGATGAAGTAGAGGTAAAAAGCCACCCGTATCTGTATACTGTAGCAGGTAGCGTAGCTGATATGTACATGTCATTCTCACCCTATTACATGTCCTAGTTATGTTCCAAAATTGAAATTACATTAACGGATACAAGCCAATTATGTGGTTGCCCATCACAAATAAAAGATTTCCTCTTCAAGCTGAAGTTATGCCTCATTTTAATTGCTTATAAAGGAAAGGTTTTAGACAACATTCAAAAATAATTTTCAAAAATCTGAAAAGGTTCAGCTGAGCCCATTTTCTTTAACTGTGGATTGGAAAATATTGAAGTTTATCCAGTTGACTAGCTGTTGTGAATGCAGAGTGTAGGCACACATACAATGACCCCTTGGTAACCACGCCCAAAAAAGAGACTTTAATGTGATTACAGCTTTCCATCAAGTGACAGTGCTCTACTCCAACAGTGGTGGAGTCAAGAGCATATGTACGTATAGGCTGTATGCTGACTTATTCTGCCGGGACTACAGACTTCTAATGAACATTGAGGGCATATGCATGTACTTGTTATTAACAAGCAGCTTCAGCAGAATGCAAAGCCATCGAATAAACATCAATCATGACAAACTGAGTGTAACCAATCACGTTTATTTGTAGACACGTTTATTTGTACTGTAACATCAATTTATGCTATTAGCCTGGGAGGAATAACATCAGCATTAACCGTAATAACTTAGCCTACCCAGACCCAGAAACTGGGCCTATGTGAATGGCCCACTTTCTGGGTCCGCTGGTTTTGATGCTGCTCTTTTTGCTAAGTTGTTTTTTAAATGGTGGTGTAAATATTGAATCGGTGATGGGGCACTAAGGTGATGAAATGGACCCAGCGCCCATCATCAGTTCCTTGGGTCATTACTATCATCTCACCTCAGGCGGGACCACAGACAAGATTGGAGCAAGACATTCTGCTGAGCTTATCCTATAAGTGACAAACATCCACTTATTGATAAATGTTATACTATTTTAAAGGAGAAAACTGGGGTCATTTAGAGTTATAGCCCTTCTACTGCTGTGTATGTTGTTGTTTAATGATTAAAGGTGAGCTTTTTGTTTAAATCCTTATAGCGTGATCCGTGTCGGGAAACTGCCTGCAGATTGGGCTTGTGACATTGACGGCCTGGGTGTGCAACAGTACACGTGGGCAAAATAATACAATAATGCAATACATTTTAAGGTCATGAATTTAATACA
>OOFE01020884.1:0-10673 GCA_900323365.1 Monocentris japonica | reverse complement strand
CAGAGTGGGCCCATCGAAGGGCAATGCACCACACACCAGAACGTACAGCACTACCCCCATACTCTGGAGAGAGACACACACACACACACACACACATAAACACACACACACACACACACACACACACACACACAGAGAGAGAGAGAGAGACTGGCTTATGATACAGTGAATGGATTGTTTGCTTTTATCTGTGTGGATGTGCTCCTGGTGTTTTTTTTATCAGACTCAGCTTTTTGGATCTCCCTTTGGGTTTCAACTTCCGTTTGCATATCCTCCTTACCTAAAAGTTTACACAGAAGGAAGGCAGATTAATCTTTCTGCATACCGTGTGGGACAAGGGCCAACTCCTAAACACTTCACCTACACATCCACAAATGCACACATGCAGAAGCAAGGTTTCTGCATGGTATAAACAGGTTACACAAACACTTCAGCATCACTCTGAAGTGACAATGTGGGAGAGATAACATCAACGTAAAACATAACACAATTCTTTGGAACCACCTCTATCTATTTTGATAGGAGTTCAGAGCAAGGTTGAGCAATATTTTATAGGATGCTTCTTGACTTTATTTTACTGTTGAAAAAGTATTGTACATTTCTTTTGCAATTGTTTAGCAGTGCCCACAAAGCAGAGCTGACATTACAGTCATTTAGCAGACGCTTTTCTCCAAAGCGACTTACAAAGGTGATAGTTGACACTATGTGGGGATTGAATCCATGACCCTTAGACGGAGAGTCTCATGCTGTACTGACTGAGCTGTCCAGGCCAGAGATCTGTTGATTAATTTAAATGGAACTTGTAGACTGATGAACAGGTTAACGTTCCCATTGAAATCTAGTTAATATTTAGCTGTACTTAATATATAATAATATTTATAATTAATATATAATCATTTATACTTACAGAGGACTGTCATAGAGTAATGCCTTCTATTGCATTGATCATGGAAGAAGAAAAAAGAAGAAGAATGTAGCAGTTTAATAACCAAAATTATGAAGAGTCTTTTTTAACAGTGCCCCAGGTCAACCCAGTATAAATGTTGTTGGATGTTCTCATGTTTTGCAGGTGAGAATCTTTACCTTCTCTGTAGGACAGCACAACTATGACAAAGGACCCATCCAGTGGATGGCCTGCTCCAACAAAGGTACAGCTTAGATCACAACAGATGTCAGCACAGACGATTGCTGTCAGTTGAATACAGTACATGTACAACACTGTAAGAGTAAAGCTTCCTGAGAATTATTACTATTTTATTTATTACTTCTATAAAATACATTTTATGGTTTGTTTTAACCTAGAAGGGTGGGGTTTGCCACATAGGTCAACATACTGAGTTCTAGAAAGTTTACAACATCACAGAAATGGTGGTGAAGTGAGTAAAGAGAGTATCTTTTAATTGGAGGAGCTTGGTTCAAGCCCCCTTGTCAGTGAGCATCCGTCCTGCTGAGGTACCCTTGACCCATGACCCTGAATCCATCCCAAGCAGCGCTGTTCTGTAGCTGACCCTTCACTCTAACCTTCCTGTAGAGGGGTGCAAGAGAAAAGAAAACTTCCCTTGACGGATCATTAAAGTATCCCATCACACATGGAAACTATCTGAAAGTCAGTTGAATATACTTTTCTGTGTCTGACCTGGTGTGAATAGTCATGCGGTGAACCACACCCATCTAACACTCCAAGAAGGTTAAAACAAACATTGAGTATTACTTACAGCTACTATTTGACCAGAGCCTGTATCCTTTGCTCCCTGTTGTTGGCTTTCTATTGTGCACAGCTGTGATCTATTGCCCCCTATTGTTACAGTATGTTTTGATTGTGTACAGTTATGGTCCTTGTTATAAGCAGGTGATAAATGATCATTTGTGCTAACCTATCCACTCTTCTAGGCTACTTCTATGAGATTCCTTCCATTGGAGCTATCAGAATAAACACACAGGTGATGTTAACCTGCTATATTCATTCCAAGATGTATCATGCACCTACTGTACATTCTGCGTGCATGGAAGCCTGGGAAATGTCTTGATAGTGTGAGTATGTGTGATTTAGGAGTACCTGGATGTGCTGGGAAGGCCCATGGTTCTGGCAGACCAGCAGGCTAAACAAGTCCAGTGGACTAATGTCTACCTCGATGCTCTGGTATGACATCACTTCTTCCTGTGTCCCATAATCCACTTCAATCCAGTTAGCTTCAACTTTACTGAAACAACCGTGACCTCTTTCCTCTTCTTGTGCTTCATTTACTCTGCAAACAAACACTCCTCCCACTGTAATGTCATGCTTAAAGTGTGTTTTTGTCTGTGTCTCCATTAGGAACTGAGTTTGGTTATCACTGGAACTCTGCCTGTCTTCAATAAGACCAAGACCAAAGATGACAAGAATGGAGAGGTGCAGTACAAAGCATGAATACATTGTGTACTCCCATGGTGGGTGGAGTCAAAGGAGGAGCCCATGCATATATTCTTTTTATCCTTTTCTCTCATACTCTCTCTCAGCACCAAAACCAGTTGATTCTTGGTGTAATGGCGATCGATGTGTCTCTGGATGACATCAAGAAGCTCACGCCACGGTTCACAGTGAGTTAAGCACCAACACACACAGAAACAGTTAGTGATTGACGTGATTCCATTAGATGTGTCATTATGTTTTGACATCTATATGAAACCATTCAACTGAAATAGTCCTGATAGTCTTTCCACTCATTAACAGTCATTAAAAATTGATTCACCATTATGTACTGTTCATGCCAAGACAACATGTGGTATGTTCTGAACATGAACATCTGGATGTCTTCATCAGATCTGGATGTCCCACCATAATAAACTTTTATGCATTGTGTATATGCTGCTAGCCCAAACTCGGCATCTATTGCACGCCCAACCGTCCTGGTAGGAAGAAACCTTGGGATGAACTACTCAGAGGTTTCTTCCAATATTTCCCTAAAAGGTTTTTCCTTGTCCTCTGTTGAGGGTCCAAGGCTGGGGGATGTTGTGTACTAACCATTTATTGTTTCACATGTTGGGCACTGTGAAGCCCTTAGAGACTGTAACGGTGATTAAGGGCTATACAAATAAATGTGATTTGATTTGAAATGTGATGAAGAATGATTTGTCCTCCACTGTATTCCTCTCTTGCCTCAGATTGGCCCTAATGGATATTACTTTGCCATTGATCCCAATGGCTATGTCCTGCTCCACCCCAATCTCCAACCGAAGGTATGCTATGTACCCCTGCGCATCACCTTATTTGGCTCCGCCTATCTCTCTTTTGAAACATATATTGTATTCTGAGTATTCCACATGGTTACATGCTAACTGCTTGGATAAGGAGAGTCAAATGTATCAGTTTTCCATTTAGTGAATAATATGCAGGCTAGCAGATGGTGCAGGCTCTATTCAAACCTTTCCATGTGCCGTCACCTCATCAGTCTTCATGAAGAGAATTCATTCCCCAGTTAGAGTGTGACTTGATATCATCAGTCCTCAGATGTCAGCTAGCAGGTCGCTCATTACCATGTGAGATATAATAGTTATGTAGACTTGGCAGCAAACTGGCATATATGTTTTAGAATGAAGGATAGAAACAGGTCCTGTGGTGTATAGTACAGATAACGTATTTTAAAGTGAAAATCCACCCTAAACCATAATACTGTATGTTCTACTGTGAGACCATCCCATGTTATTGCTGAGGCAAATCTAGACACAAATCTAGATCATTTGAATGATCTAGGTTCTTTTTAGGGTAGCTTTTACCTTTAACTTACTTCCAACTGTTTTTCATGATAATAATAAGAGCATAATAAGAGCTTCTTTCTGTATGGCCTGATTTCAACCTCAAGCTATGAGAAAATGTCACAGTTACCAGTCTTGGGCACTGTGTGTCTTGACCTGCAGAGACCTCTCAGCATTCATACAACCCCACAAATAAATGTAGCAACACTTCTTGCCACCGGCAGGTATTAAGATGCGACCCAGTAGGAATTAGCCATGACCCAGCACTGGGTCCCAACCCACCTTTCAGCTAACGCCGCCCCAGCTCACCATCCTCAGCCCTAGGCAAGCATGGCTGTAACAGGCTGCAGAGTGGCCATGTGCTGCCCAGGCCTAAGTTTTGCTCTGAGGGGCCTCTCTGGATGTGAGATGGTGGATCCCCGGGGACACGTGTTCACATCTCATCCATCCAGTCACATCTCTTCACACTCTAATCTGCAAAGACATACACTCATGGATCCAATCTCAACACTGTACACCCAGGCTGGGACATTTAACCCTGACCAATGCAGCACACATTGTGTGTGTGTGTGTGTGTGTGTAGGGGGTGCACATGCATGTGTGCATGCAAACTTTGCAAACTTTGCAAACTTTCACAGAACATTTTCAAAGTATCCTGGTAGTCACAACTTGTCAGCAAGTTAGTATGTTTTGAAAATGGCAGTTGGTGGACTGTGATCTCAACTACGCTGAAAGAAGCCTTGACAAACCCCCAATGTGAAGTTGTTCACACACTGAATCAACCTGTACATCTTTTCCATGATCTTCCTGCTAGAAAAGGATCCGTAACCGGCAGCTCAGGCTCAGTAATAAGTATGCTGTCACCTTCCATGAGGTGAGATGAAGTAGAGGTAGATGACAGAAATAGTTGTAATGTAGAGGTTGAATATCAGGGCTATAGATGGAAAATCCAGTAGAAATAGTAGTCGGCATATGACCATAGTTACCATCACTTCATGAAAGGGTTTTAATGGGACAAAGAGGGAAAATGAGTTATCTGATCTCCTTTTAGTCCCTGTACAGTCTTTTGTAATTATTGCAAACAAACAAATGCTTAATTTGTGTCAGCTTTTGTCAAAAATTGTGGTGAAAATTGTGGAGGTTTAGGTTAGAGTTAAATTGTGACAACTGGAAAAAATGCAAGCCAGGGAATGAATTATACTAAAGCAGCACTAAAGAGCTACCAAAAAAAAGTTATATACCTTACCTTATATATAGGTAAGTTATACCTACCTCCAATTAAAAAAGCATCATGTATACTCACTTCCAGAAGCCTGTTGCATATCACAGAAACTCCTGAAAATATTTATATGCTCCTTATATGATCCTTTTTATTTTCTGAGCAGAAAGTTCCAACAAAGGAAAATACTGTGCTTGGATTCCAGTCTTTATAAACTATACCCTCAACATCAGCACAGTAAGCACCAAATAAAATCCATTCATTTGAATATATTTCAAGAACATAAAACTATTGTTTCATTTAAAAAGTTTTTATGTCTTTTATGTTTGCCTGCTGTGCGTTTTCAAATCGTATATCTGAATTCCCCAAACTGAAGTGATGGTATTTTCCCCTGTTGCCTTTGATGATCACAAGTTTATTTTAATGGGAAATATTACATAAATGTGTGTAATTGTGTGTCGGGTTGTTTGTTGGTGTTTGTGTGTGTTCAAATGTGTGCGGGGGGAGGGACTGAGAGGAAGTGACAGATGCTAATGATAAGTCAGAGTTCCCTGAGAAATGAGACAGTTCATTTGTCTGGCTCTGACTCTCGCTCTCTGTCTATCGCTTGTACTTGTTCTCCAGAATGAGATTTGACCAGGATGTTTTTCACTTCTTCTTTGTTAGAATTCCCGATCTGCCCTGCTCTCTTTCTTTCTCTATCTCTCTTTCTCTGACACACACACACACACACACACACACACCTAACCTACACCCCTACAGTACACCTCAATGGCTGTGATAATTGTGATTGTGATAATTCATTAACTAATTACATAGGAAAGCACAAACTTTGAAGGTCATGAAAGCTTGTCTGATGATAAAGGTTTTCATTTTGAAGTGTAAATGTGTCAGGAACGGGCTCCCAATACAAACAAATGAATGCTCTGAGATTCTGCTGTGTGGTTGACGTCATCGCTGATGCCATCACTGATTATTTTGAACCATTCAGTCTACTTGTACAAATCCAATCATGTATCCTCTGGCTTCTATTAGTATACAGAGCACACACACACACACACAAACTGGCATTGTCAAACAATCTCATAATTCTCTCAGTGCAATGTAGCATTCTAGTGAAACGGCATTCGTTTTTCCCATCAACCCCCTGGGCTGTGTGTGTCATAAGGGAGGGTCAGCTGTCAATCACTCTGACTGATTGGCGCGACCAAATGGGCAAGTGTGTGAATACTGATGGTGACCTTGGGCCCTTTGAACATTTCCCCCGTGTCTCTTTCTTGGCTCTTTCTGTATTTGATTACGTTGGTACAGAAAACACATTTCATATTCATCACAGAAGTCCCTCCCTGTTGCACTCGAGTTTTATTTTGATCTCTCACCCCAGCCTACCTCACTGAGATACACTGCTGATATACTCACATCTGCTGCTCGCATACTCTCTCACTCATTCTTTCTTTCTCATCTCTTCGCTTTCTCTTTCTTTCTTTCGCATTTGATCTTTTTTCTCTTTTCTGTTCTTGCTATCCCATGTTCACATTTTCATTCTTTTTATATTCTCTCCTTTTTGTGTTGTATGTGTTTGATGTTTCATTCTGTATTGCCAGTGTTGCACCTCTTGATGTTTTATTCTTTCTTTTCTCATTTTCATGTCGAGATGCTTCATCCTCATCATCTTTCTTTGCTGTTCAATATTTCCTTTTCACTGACCATCAAATGTAAGGAGCTCAACGCTTGTCATTTAATTCATTCATTCATTTATTCATTTTCTTCATCCGTTTACTGATTCACACTCCATCTAGTTCATTTTCAAATCATGGGCTATGGAATGAAAATTTCCAAGATCCAGATGCCGCACAAGGTTGTGTCAAATACATATTGATTCACTTTCAGAGACACTTTGCTTGCATATGTACAAATGCAAAAGAAACACACCATTATTATAGACACTGTGTATCAACAATAATATGATCTTTCTGCGTCACCTCAAGTTTGTCTTTTAGATTGAAGTTAGTGAACTTTTCCTGTAAGGTCTAGTGAACAAACGCTCTGGAGGACAGACCAGTATCGCGTTTCATGTACTGCAGTTTTATAGAGAAGCACTATATTACTGCTACCATTTTATACCACCATAAATCCACTCAGATGTATAGGGTTTTTAAGAGAGGACATTTGTTTGTATCAAATCTGATTCAGCTGGGGCTGATATCACAGATCTGTTACCCTGTATTTTCCTATAGCCTTGAGTTGATTAGATTCTTGAGTTTAGAGAAACGATTGGCCTTGGTCCTGAATTGAAAACAACTAGACATTTTGGCTCTTTGGAATATGCACTACAAGTGTAGTGCATATTCATCTAATGGAAATGTACTAGGAGGATGAGGTGTAGTATTTCTCTCTATGGCCGATTGCTATGGTAAGAACCTAACTCTGAATAACTCCAGTGAAATGGTCTACTGCATTTAATAACATTTTACTGTAACAACTCAGCAGACTTCAGATACACCAATAATGAAAGTGGTTTATGGCATAATAACATTTGCCTCCAGCTAAATGGGTGAAATGAACCACTTGTGAATAGAAAGACCTACTGTAAAGGATTGTTTTTCTGATGTGCTTGCTTGAATAATGTGTCATTCTGTGGCTGATGTGTGTGCAGTATTGTGCTGAGTAATATCTCAGACTAAATTATAATCATTTCCTCAGAACCCTAAATTCCAGGAGCCTGTCACCCTAGACTTCCTGGATGCTGAGCTAGAGAATGACATCAAAGTGGAGGTACAGTATACACAGACACATGGACCCATACGCACAGACACACTCACACACTCAAGCAAAGGTATAAGGGCGGATGTGTGCACACAGACACACAGGTGCCGGATGTCTCATGTCTCCTCATAAAGCTATCATGATCGGTCCCCTAGTGTGATTTACTTACTGTCACTAACTAGTTATGAGACAGAATGTTTTCAAATCAGTGGATACCCAATGAATCAGACCCAAGGAGACCGGAAATATACAAGCTGTCTCTCTCTCTCCCTCTCTCTCTCACTCACTTGATCACTCTCTGTAGATCAGGAGAATGATGATAGATGGTGAGATAGGCGAAAAGACCATTCAGACTCTGGTGAAGACTCAGGATGAGGTAAGACAAACTATAGGAGCTTATATAGCACACTATGAAAGGGGCCTATGAAGTCTTCCATCATGCATCTATCCTGCAGCTATTCTGCAGTAGTGCTGCACTGTATTTGCTCTCAAATGTTGTAAAATACAACTGCAATTTGTAACAAAAAAACACATGTAGTGCATGCTAGAAAAAGTGAGACATCTATGATGGCAGTATCAACTTCCTGTATTTCAAAATCATATAAAATGTATAAAATGAATATGTCCCAGTCTGTTCAAATACTTTACATGTAAATAGTTTGATCATAATCCAGGTGTTGTTCCCGTTTGACGAAACATTACATAACAACCTTGTGAACACTTTTGAATGTCAGTATCTCTGTGCATCGTCTTTGACAGAAGTACATAGATAGAGGACTCAGGACCTACACTTGGGCACCAGTCAATGGAACAGATTACAGGTGAGCCGTGTCAGCCACATGGGCAGATACTGTACACCAGTGCTGTCATATGTTTCACTGTGGCACTAAAGAAATTTTAAATAAAATGGATTTCAAAATTGGTATTGTCTCTACTGTGATACCTGCTGTTCTCCAGTGGATGGAGGACACCATTTAAACCAATAGGGGTCACTCTCTAGTTATGGCCTGAAACGTGTGACAACGTGAATGATTCTCATCAGATTTATTACAGTAACCTTTTTAATCTGAACAGACTTTTCTTAATTGGGATTTTCTAATATTAAAACATTCAAACTTTAACTTATGCTGTACATAACATTACAGAACATGTGTGCACGTTTCATATTCTGACTAAGCTAACTAGAACGTCAATACATTTCAGTGTCTCCCAAACAACTTTCATCTCCAAAGTTTTATCAATATCATTTTGATTGTGATGTTCTTTCCCCCAGCCTGGCCCTTGTTCTGCCTAAATACAGTGAACACTTCATCCAAGCTAAACTGGGAGACGACATGAAACAAGCTATGTGTGAGTATAGCGTGTGCCATCGTGTTGGCATCCAGTCAGCAGTGTGCAAAAACATCAATCAGATGTCATTTTACTGGTGCATTACAACAAACTCCCTGTTAGATAACACATCATTTCTTAGGGTCATATCCTTGAATAGCTCCACTTGTTTTCTATTACTTGCTCCTAGCTGGAACCACTCTTTGTATTTGTTTCTCAGATCAGTGGGTCTCTACAGTGTTTCTTCTTTGTAGTGTAACCCAGTGGTCAGTTGCCCTGTACTCCCACACACACATACATGCTTTCGCTCTTTCAGATCCAGCCCAAACACTGGCCCTTTTGATGTTGTCTATTTCTTTCTCTTTCTTTTCTTTCTCTTCTCTCCCCTCTTTTGGCCCTCTTCTTGGCTAGGGAGAAGACAGAACCTCCCGTACCTCCTCCCCCTGCTCATTATCGCTTCTCTTTGCAGTACCGCACCCTTTCCACTATGTTTCAATGGGCCAATTCTAACTCTTCACCTCCCTCGCTTTCACACCATCTGTTATTTCTGAAGTCTAGCACAGAGTAACATGCTACCCACAGCAGATAGACTCCTCTCTCTGTCTCTCTCTCGCTCTCTCTCTCTCTCTGGGCTGTAAAACTGTCTTCACCTCTTTCTCTTTCTTCCTCCTAGTATCCCTCACCCCCTCCCAGTATCCCTCACCCCCTCCCTTCCTTCCCTCTCCTACTCTTCTCCAATTTACCTTTTCTTGGTTGTGCTTCCTAGGCCATTTCACTGTGTGTTACACCCTGGCTGCTTCTCCTGACAACTCAGAACGTAGCTAATAGTTGCTCATAACTCACAAGGAGACAACCCGTTCACACACACACACACGCATGTGTGCAAGCAATCATACTTTTTTCTAATCAACTTGATTTTGATACAAGTTATTCTCCCGTGTGTCTTCTCCTGTTCTGCTTGTATGTTGGAATCTAACAGCTTCTTCTTGGGGCAAGTATTCAATATTCTAATGTCTTCTTTGTTTCACCTGCCAATTAAGGCTCTCCTTTACAACGCTGCATGATCCTGCCTGTCTTTCTGCTTGTGTTTGCATGGTTACATTGTATATATGTATGGATGGATGGATGGATGGATGGATGAAGGATGGATGAATGGTTAATGGATGGATGGATGGATGGATGGATGGATGGAAGGATGGATGAATGGTTAATGGATGGATGGATGGATGGATGGTTAATGGAAGGATGGATGAATGGTTAATGGATGGATGGATGGATGAATGGTTAATGGATGGATGGATGAATGGTTAATGGATGGATGGATGGATGAATGGTTAATGGATGGATGGATGGATGGATGGATGAAGGATGGATGAATGGTTAATGGATGGATGGATGGATGGATGAAGGATGGATGAATGGTTAATGGATGGATGGATGGATGGATGGAGGATGGATGGATGGATAGATGGATTGATGGATGGATGGATGGATGGATGGATGGATGGATGAATGGTTACTGGATGGATGGATGGATGGATGGTTGGGTGGATGGTTGGATGGATGGATGGATGAAGGATGGATGAATGGTTAATGGATGGATGGATGGATGGATGGATGGATGAAG
>OOFE01020883.1:0-25228 GCA_900323365.1 Monocentris japonica | reverse complement strand
CCTCGAGGCTGGCCCCGAACAATGATGGCACAGCCTGACAAGACCTTGTGGGACAACAGCAAAGGCAGTCTATGAAGTCAACAGTAAAAGAGCTCAAAACCTAGTCATTACAAAAACTACATTTTAGCTCTGGATGTTAATACTTTCAGTGTGTGCGTCATTTGGTCCAAATAAACCATTGATGTTTTTAACCAAAAATGATCTCCAAACGCTATACTGTATCTTGCAATTTTTGCAGTATGTTTGTAGTATTCTGTATGCAGCACTCTGCAATGACATTTGTGGTACCCAGAAATAGACAACACACAGACCATCAGTAAACAACCCCATTTTCATTTCTATTGTGGCAGGAGTAAAAGAAAAGGATAACTAGGCAAATAAAGGTAAATTTACAAAGTGGTTATGCATCCAGACTCATGTATATAGGGTACTGTGTGGAAGCTTAACAGTTGCCCGGTGCACAAAAACACAATAGCTATCAATTAGCGGAGTCTGTTTCTACTAGATGTTATTGGAGCATGCTAAACTATTACAGAGCTGGAAAGCAACTTAACAGTATCGCAAAGTTGTCATGGTGACAGTCTGTCAAAGTCAGCATTCAAACGCAAGGGGAGATCACGCAGTATGATAACGTAGCTAAACACAAAAAAAAGAAAAAAAGATAACCTACTCCTGGGTTTGACAACCGCGGCATTTACACGAATCTGAGCAAACACCTTTTATCTGTGGACTCTCTAGTGTGTCTGCGGGGAGCATCACTGCGTGCTGTTGATCTAAGATGTGAGCCAGATAAAGCCAGTCCTTCATCAAATCACCACTGCTTTCCACTCAAGACTAACTGACTCACAGAAGGGGTGCTGTAATTTTTCACACTCACCAGCCATGGAAAAAGGAGGCACTGCTTTCCCCTCACTCTGTTTACAGAAGGGCCAAACTCCACTTGGAATGTACATGGCCTTGCTTGACTCTCTCATAACCTTTCGGGGCTTACAGTTGATTGTGTTGGATAAGGGACACTCATGTCACCCAAGAGGTTTTCTAATCAATAGAGGTCAAGGGTAGTCCAGACCTAGTGTAAGCAAGTTAGCATTATTGGTAATTTCTTACCAAAACGTCATTCATCTAACAACTTACAATCAGGTGCACAACAAGAGGTAATTCTATAATAGCTCTTTGACAAAAACAAACCTCTATTCCCATGGCCCTGAACCACAAGAGTGTAGCCTATTCAGACGCTCATCCTCTTGAGGTAGGACAGCCAAGACTTACCTGTTTACAGTTGATACTACAGTTCTAAATAAAGCCCATCCTCAAACACTTGGAGACAAACATAACTAGGAATAAAACATGCTCTGTGTGGTTAAGTGCATCATGTTGATGAGGTGTAAATGAGAGATATGCACATTTTAGAATATTCTGTGTTTCTTATATTCTGAGTGCAACTATTTCCAACATCTAAGACAATTCAAAAACTGTTAATTCTGTTCTAACATACATTGTATTGGAGAGGGGAAAAAAAAAAATCTGCATCCTTGCCAGAAGCTGCACTTGATCAACTGCTGGTACAGTCACAACAAAGTAGCCTAGAGGTTAGGGCTTGTGAGCTGAAAGCAGCCAGTTCAACTCCCGGGACAAACTGAGAAAATATAGTTGAGAAATGTGAATGAGAAACCCTCCCTAGACTCATATTCTTGGTCTTGAGCAAGGCATTTCACCCCCTATTCACTACAGTGGAGTTGCACAGTGGCCAACAGTAGACTGTGGCTGTACTAGGCAGCTCTCGGGTGTGACTATGTATCACCGTGTGAATATGAGGAATGATGAGAGCGCGTGCATGCTATGTTGACTTTTCCCTGAATAATTAAAAGTTTAAAAGGCCTTTAGAAAATTGTTTGGCCAAAACTAAAATTATAGATTATGAAGAATCGCATGGGGCAGCATTAGGCACCGAGACTATACACTACTACTATGAATGGGAGATTACAGGGACAAGAAAGCTCTACGTGTCAGTTTCCTGTGGCCGCTTTTGACTTTTGACATTAGACTTGGCAAAAACTCTGCAACTTCAAGGATCTAAACACGCTAAGCGGGCTGGCTACCGCGTTTATTAGCACTGGACTCCAAGCTAGCTTCCCTCGTACTTCAGCTGCTGAAATATACCATATGGGTATTGATGAGAAATGTTGAGAGTCATTGAACTAAGCAGATAGCTTATGATGTTAGCTAACGGCTAACTAATACATATGGTTACTGAGAAGAATGAATTAACTTTTGGTGAATGGTATCGATTCAGTTTTCAACAGCACAGCAGTCGACGAACTTTGATCATGATCATGTTGGCCAGTTAACCTTACGTTGCTCGATCATGCTGGTGAGCTACCTGTTAACGTTAATTAGCTGGGAATCAAAACATCTGTTACAGCTAAGTTAACTAGTGGTCACCAGCCTGCTTGGGCATGAGTAAGTTAGAGGTAACGTAGCTTACTACAGTGGAAGTGTACTCACTTTATATTTGTCAAAACCCTTTGTAACGTTACTTAAACTAAACTAGCTTAAGTTACTTCCAGCTAGCAAGATAGATAACGTAGGCTAATTAGCTCCAGCTAATTAGCACGCTAGCTAATGTTAGCTGACATGCTGCTGCAGTCTGGTGAGCTGCATTAAAGGGTGAATGCTGATGACAGTTTTTAAAACATTGTATTACAAGCATTGGCACTGAATCGACGATTTTATAAATGCCGTCAAATAAGTTATATTGAAGTTGTCTGACAATCGACAGTTAGCGAAACAGTTTGCGAGTTAGTTTAGCCTTCCTCAGCTCTATGCTCACTAAGCTAGCAAGCTATTTGCTCTGTCAGACACACGTAGTGAGCTGATATATCCATATGTTGGGGATCCTACCATCTTGACAATTCCTCGTTGCAGCGGAGCGGCCGCAGCGGGGGCTGCCTGAGCTTGTGCCGAAACAGATGCCATGTCCACCGGTTTGAGATATAACGCCGTTAAGGGGTGACCAGGTAAGGGAGCCGGGACTCTTAAGTGACTGTTCTACTGAAAGCCAAGAGAAAAAGGCTGAGCACTGATGAACACACACGTTATACCGGAAACACACCGTGCCATGCACACACACGTCAAAACCGTTACTTTTCCGGGTCCAGGGAGCGAAATGAATGGGAGTGAATGGAGCCTCTTCTCGACCGCGTAGGCAAATTGAAATAACGTCTTCCGGTGCAAGAGGTGCGACACGTCAGCATAGTGTTAACCCAGCTCGTGCTGCCTTCATGGACTGGAGAATACATCGGAATTATACATTGAACTTCACACGAACGACCCAACAATGTAGAAAATACAGTATGACTAGGAAAGTGGAAAGTTTCTATGGTAGAACAGTTGCCGTAGAAAGGTGACGTTTAGGAGTCCGAGAACATGGAAACTCTGTCAATAACGTATGGTAAAAGTACTTTCTTATCACTGTTTAGTGTGTTAATAATTATATAATTACTGGTATTGTTGCATGTGTTTCTATTTTCAGTCTTTGTTGTTTTTGTTTTTAAGCAGTTAATCAAAGACTGTTTTTGTTTAATAAATTAAAAACAAAAAAAATATTTTTGTTGACCTGCTTTTTTGTTTTTAATAAATTAATTAAAATGTTAATCACATTGATGATGCACGTTTTCTCCTCTTCATTCTGCCTCTGCATCAGAAAGTGACTCATGTGCCACATATATGATGACCAAGTAACTGCTCTTGTTACAGGATTAATGTTATTATTATTTTCAACCAAAACACTTGAATGCACGACGTGTATTTACAACAGTAAACGGAAGTAGCAGCTTATGAGGAGACCATGAAGGTAGCATTGTATCATGCCAGTGGATGTCAGTAATATTAGCCAGGCTACTGTCTGCAACGAATATCATGTGGTTTACAATCAAAATACCATACCATCCTCACTCCTCTCCTCTTGTCTAGAAAACAGAATAGAATAGAATAGAATTAACAAAAAATCAAGTAAACTATATTATAATAGTGTTACAATATTCTTATATGGACTTATAGTGTTGCTGTGGTAGTCAATAATGAGTTTGAAGTGGCCTACTTTATGGTATTTTTTATTTCCTATGGTATCACCTCAATATTCCTATGTGGATTTATGTGTGTGTGGTACCTAATAGTGATGTTATAATTATTTTTCTGTACTTTATTGTATAATTTATCTCTCGTGTTATTACTACAGCATTTTCTGTGGTCTGTTTTTGATCTATAGCTGCATGATATTTAAAGTTTTGCTATGAAATTTGAATAGTAGCCTCACTATAGTTTATTTTCATAGAATACTTAAAACGCATAACTTCCAAGATAAGAGTGTATGAATAAACGTATCAGTACTTATAAAAGGGGTAACTCCTCAACTAAGGGTTCACGTTCTTTCTTTCTATGATCTAGAACAGCCTAAGCAATATTATGAATTTGAACAACTCTCCCAAAGCCAGAAACCATCAAGTCATCAGGACATAAAGTCTGTTTCAAAGACAGACTGGAGGACTGATTTCTGTTTTTGTACTGAAAAAAGCTTTCTGTGAGTTTTAACATCAGGGTTGTAGTGACATAACCAGACAGGGAATAGTAATTCAATAAGTTAAGTGATGAGTATCATGAATCATGATTGCCCACTGTGTCATGTTGTGTGTTGAAATGTTCCACGACTATTCTTTCTGTTTCTTTTGAAGATCGGGTCAGCATGAATTTCACCTGCATTATTTGTCATCTTCTGTTTAAGCATTCATTGAAATTGCTATAAAATCTTGTTAACTCACCATTTTATACAAGCTGATACTCATAACATGCATTATAGGGCCATACCATCATTACCCCTCTTTTAGCCATGCAGGTTTTGGAAAGGTCCAGTGATTTGATCATTTATCAATAAAATAAATGATTATTAGGAAAGCAGTCATATTTTACAGTCAGAACTTGATAATAAATGTATTTTACAGAAATGCCTCTCAGACATTATCTCTTTTTGTTAAAGCATATGTTGCGCAACATTTGCCATTAACCATATCTTCCTCATTTACAAAATGAATTTGAGTAAGCCTGTAACTACTTTGGGCTGTTTAATGGTAAATGTCATTAATTACAGCGGTTATTATACTGCAAAAATAAAAACTGCATTGCTTCAAATTATTTACACTTAGAATTGTAGAAACACTGATTTGCATTGGAAACAAGTGGTTTTCTCTCAACCCCTTTGCAGAATGATTCAGTTGTTTTAGAAAAATACGATTTTAAGACTGAATGTGAGAGTAAATGACGTGCTACAAGGAGTTTTGGGTTCAAGAAGGTGGTGCAATTGGTCCAAGAAGATGGTGGTTAAGGTGCAATATCTTAATACACATCGTTACATGAACATATAAACTACCTACACTGCAAGAAATGTCCATATTAACAAGTCAATTACTCTATTACTGAGTTTGAAAACCTTATTTTTCTTAAAACGAGGGAAATTCTACCAATTATATGAGATAATTCCATTTGTTTGCAATGCTCATTCAGTTGTTACCGGAATTTTCTAGAAATTACTATCAAAATCATGAAGTAAGGCATAATAAAGCGGAACACTCCACTAGTATAAAAAAATACACTTGAGTGAGGGAAAGTCTTGAAACAAGCCGATCTGCAGTGGAAACAAGTGAAATTATTTCACTCCAAATGTCAGATTTTTTCACTTGTTTCAAGAAAAATAATATATTTAACGCGTAATACTAGATGAAATTACTTGATAAGATGGATATTTTTTGCAGTGTACTGTCGAAGGCACACTTGGCTACGGCTGAGGAAAGGGACGGAAAAAACTAATAATAATAAAAAGACAAAAATAATCACCTACGTTCATGCTATCCGAAGCACATTCAAAGTCAAAATTATATATTAGAAATCTAATTCCTTGCTGTCTCATAACAGGTTGGAGAAATTTTCCAAGTTTGAAACAAGTGACCACTGAGTCAGCTCTGTTGCGCACACGGCACTTTGGTGCGCTTTGGAGAGGTTCATGGTAACCTTTTTACGCGGGTGAATTAGTGATATTTCTCCATGCTTCTGAACACAAAGAAGCACAGATATACGTGTTGGTTACACGGAACAAAAGACTAGGCGTGTAAATGAAGTCAGTGCATCTTTTGAGACACTGCTAAGACACTAATACACCCGTCCTCCTCTTTGGCGAGCCCAGATTAAAATTTACGCACCGCGAATATTTAGTCGTTTCTGTGTTCACTACACAACTGCTTTTATCATCCTTGGTTTGTACACAGAGCATGAGTAATAAAGTACTATAAATCAATGACCACATCAACTCCCCAGTAATAAATTAATAGGCTTGCTTTATTTGTCCTTTGTCTCGGTTGGCAAGGAGATGATGATGTCCAAAATGGCTGTCCTCTATATAAGCTGGTTGACTGTAGACAGAGAGTACTATTGTCCTCTAACTCATGGTTAATGTATAATTTGGACCATATGGCATTTTAAAATCTAAGCCTTTATTTCGGTGGCACTTCGATCTGTGTGGACCCAACTAATGATATTCAATTAGTCATTAAACAGGCCAAAAGACGAGCCTCGTGTGGGGTTTCACATGGGCTAATATTTGCTCGTCAAATATTTCCCTTTGAAACGTTTACAACACATTTTTATCTGCTGGCTGCCCAAGGAACATCTGTGAGTTTTTTTTGCCTCCCTATTCTGGTTAAACGAGGTCTCCCCAACTGGCTCTCGCCTTGCGCCCGTATACGAGTCTATATTTGTTCATGCTTTGGAAGAAAATGTAATAAAGAGAGGCTGCCTGATGGATTTATGATTTATCAAAAGCACTTTACCATATGGCAGTCGTCATTGGAGCAGATTTCCAAATGTTTGTTTTATGAAAGGAGATCAGAGATCATTTTAATCTGAACCACTTAACATGGGAAAGGATGCCCAGGTCACGTGACCACAAGTCCCCCTAAAGCATGAGAAACATACCGGTGTTGATCGTTAAGATTTTTGAAACGTGGAGTTTGCATCTTTATTTTTTTAGGTTAGCGATCTACTGAGGTGGAAAATTCAAAGATTTTATTCTGTTGTCCTGGAAAATTGTTTTCTCCAGTGAAGAGTATGGGCAGCCTCTGCGTAAAAGGAAACCAATCTGAATTACCAAACTAGAATATGACTCTACGGATTTACTGATTGCAAGAGAAAACGATCTGAATTCATAATGCTTTTTATATGAAGCCAGTGGTGGAAATATTAGGTCTGAGGCGCTGGAATAGACTACAAATTGGGTGCCCAGGGGCGTCAATTTATCCCTTTAAGTATGGCAAAGTCTCTGTATGTAATATCATTTGCAACCAAAGCAAAATATATGTATAGATGATGGTATGATTATTTGGTCAATGTCATAAATTATTAGGTCACCAAACGCTCACAGCTCAGTTGGAACATTGGTTCTGAATTCCTCTTATGTTATTGTTTTGCTTCCAAATAAATGTCTGGTATTTTTTTTTACTTGATAGTTGCTCTGCATTATGATGATAAAAAACTGCATGATCAAATTTAGATTTACTCTGGCTAAATTGTGGCGTCCATAACTGCACTGCAAAACATATCCATCTTAATAAGCCATTTAATCTACTATTGAGTCTTAAAATGTTATTTTTTTCTCATAATCTCATTTGTTTCCAATGCAAATCAAATAGTTTGAAGCTTCAAGATATTGACGCTTATTTTTTGGAAAATTTCTGAAAAAATTGAAACTGCATTGAAAAAAATTGCAATTATTTAACTCCCATTTGCAGAAATTATCACTTGTTTTAAGAAATTATTAAAACTGAGTATGAGACTACTGTAGAAATGAACATGTTTTTGCAGTGTTGCCATGCCAAACTGACGCCCATTGTACAAGTCTACTCCCTGAATTTACTTACAGGCAATATTGACATTTCAGGTATCCTGCCACCACGTCATGTTAAAGTCTGTAGGCCTATAAATTTGTGCTGTAGGGCGTGATTCCTCTCATTGTCTTTTACCAGGCATCCCTGGAGTCCCCTACAGGTTAAGGAGATATTCTTTGTCCCGTGGGAACCTTGTCATTTTGCTGAATTTGATTTTTAATCAATTTATTATCTGCAAGACTGAGGAGAAAGTGGCGATGTGCGGAACAAACCTGGATCTGCCAAATAAAGGTTCAGTCAACAATTTTATTATACTTCTATTACAATAATGATTCCTCACTATAGGTCTATCAATGACAACGTAGGCTATATTTTTATTCAACAGACAACACTGCAAAAATGTGGTTCTTAAAAGGCATATGACTCCACTAGTAACAACATTATGCAACGTAATGCCAAAACATCCTTGAAACAAGTTAATTTGATTTGTTTTGGAAACAATTTTTAAAAAAATAAGATTTTAAGACTCAATACCAAATTCAGTGACTTGTTAAGATGTTTTGCGTATTATTATTTGTGTAAGAAGCCTAGAACTGCTGTAACGAATGACATAATGCCATTAAGATGTCTTATTAAGATGGACATTTTTTGCAATGAATCATAGGTTATATTCCATTTATTCTGACCAGGTGGTGGAAGTGTGAACCAGCTAGGGGGGGTATTTCTCAACGGCAGACCTCTCCCAGCGTCCAAGAGGAGGAAAATGATTGAACTGGCCTCGGAGGGAGTCCGTCCAAGCCAGATCTCCAGGATACTTAGGGTGCGCATAAAATGTCCCTTGGTAAAACGTAACAACCAGATTTGTTTAAAGTATATCCGAGTGGTTCCATTAGATTATGTGCTGAGGGTTTTTGCTGACACGATGTTTCCACTAACACCATGAGTACCTGTGAGTAGAAACATCACTGAATATGTCCATATTTGAACAAAATAATTCATTATGACTCAGTGGATATCGTGTTCAACTTGTGTTTTAGGGAATCTTTGACAGTGTTGAGCGGTTAAACGCTTTACTAAGTGACGCAATACATGAATCTGATGACATTCCCTTTAAATATCAGTTTGAAGATTAATTTTCCCACCCCACACTCCGATTTCATTCACAATAATATTTCTGAGTGTTGAGTAATGAGTTGTTCTGAAGCAATGAGTCCAACATTGGCGGGGGCCACATTGCACAATACAGAACTGTTGCATTGATGAAAATCTCGTAAGTCACAGTTTCCCGTGAATTTAAGGCACTAGTCCTGTCACATCCCTCCCCGTTAACCGGTGCACGTTGACAGGTGTCCAGCGGCTGCGTCAGTAAGATCCTCAGCCGGTACCAGCGAACCGGACTGCTGGAGCCCAAGGCCATCGGAGGGAGCCGACCTCGACTTCTCACCCCCGGTGTCATCTCCAGAATCATCCAGTGTAAACGGGAAAACCCAACCATTTTCGCCTGGGAAATCCGAAAGCGGCTTGCAGCTGAACGACTCTGTAAGCCCTCCCAGGTTCCCAGCGTAAGTGAGATTGGAATTCCAGTGCAAGCTTCCCTTGAACTTTTAAAACTTTCATCAGAATGTTTCAGCACCTAATGGAGTTTTTCCACACGTTGTTTCATCAAAGGTGTCTTCTGTAAACCGGATTTTGAGAAAGATCCACTTAGACCATGGCCCGATGTGCATGGGGATCAGTGCGCACAACAGGACTGACCAAGGTAATTTTGTCTACCATCAATACGCAAGTTATTAGATCCCTGAAAATATAGTGTGAGGTAGGGGTAAACATGAAGGTGGGGGCACTGTCACCTCCAGTTGGTGATCATCATATTGCAAACAACCACCAATATAAACAAATATCAATTTCCTCCTTAAAAGACCCTCATATAACTTACATCAGTTTAATACTAATTTCCATCATAAAGATATGTCAACCTTAAAAGGCTGGTAGACTATTCTGCAAATAAAAAGGTGGCTACTGCATCTCTGGGCATAGCCAATTTAAAGATTTTGGGATTAATTCAAGCCAATATAGTATGTGCATAGAGTAATACTATTATGTTTGAACCAAAGTTTGTAAAGCGTATTAAAACTGTTGAGTCCAGGCTTTCCTCCCATTATCCAAGGGGAAGTGACTGAGAGAGAGCCATTAGAGACACTATGCAGTAACGACCAGAAGCCTAAAGGTCCTCAGCACCGCAACCGCACCACCTTCACCCCAGAGCAGAGCAGAGCGCTAGAGCAAGGTAACTTTAAATCAATAAATATCCATGTGAACAACACCATGCTATTCTATTCTACTTATTCTATTCTATTAGCTGTTTTTTCTATCTCCCACACCAGAATTTTCTCAGAGTCACTATGCAGATATGTACACAAGGGAAAAACTATCAGCAGAAACCAAACTCTCTGAGGAGACCATCAAGGTACACTAATAATAATCTTCTTCAGAGCACTTATAGAGTATCACAGCTTCATGTTTCTGCTCTTGAGATTATTATCTGTCTCTCAAAGGTCTGGTTTTCAAACAGACGCGCCAAGTGGAGGAGAGAGGCCAAACAGAGGGATAGTGTATCGAGTAAGTGTGTGTGTGTGTGTGTGTGTGTGTGTGTGTAAAAAGTGTGTACAGTATTGTCATTCAACAATAATCCAATTGAATCACAGTAGAAGGCCCTTAAATGCAAGACCCTTAACTTCTCAATCAATGAGACATCCTTTCATCTTTCCTCTTAACAGCTGCCAGCCTTCAAAAGTCAAGGGATTTTGTTTCAGTGAATCCAACAATGGTACAAAGTTTCACAACTCAACAGGTGCAGTGTAAATTTGTGCGTTGTGAGTCAAAATCTTAAATCTAATCTAAAATCTGCATTATTAATTAATATGACTAATATCACAAAAGGCCCATGAAATACGTTTTGGCTGTTGGCTAGTCCGTAATGGTAGAAACGTATAATCTGGATGATGTTTAGGTTGACTGGAAGGAGATAGGAGCTTCAAGAGTCCACTGTGGCACCCCAGGAGCCTCCCAGACCTACAACACAGTTACTGCAAAGTTACAAAATGGCTACCTTGTGTCAATGGAAAGAGGTAAGACCATTTATTTTCTAAAATACTGAGTCCCAAGTTTATTTCTGTTGAGATTGATGGTGAGGTCATGATCAGAGCCTGTGTATTGGTAAATGAAAACATCTATATTCAATTCCACTAATCTTTTGTACAGGTATGGGCAATTCAGAACTTCTGACATCCATCCCAGTGCCGCCCTCATCCCTCCATCAACCAAATGACAAGATACTCCACACAGACAAACTCCCGTTCCCATTGGTTCAACATCACACAGGCACAAGAACATGCCTCCCATTAGCTAATGAGGCAGTAAGAACAGATTGTCCCATGGCTCAATACTGGAACCAGCAGGGAGCTGCTTTCTCCTTGACGCAGTATCAAACCGACGAGAGGTTTCTGTTTGCTCAACACCGGGAGATGGCATATGAATTCTCACCGCTGCCTGGACAGAATGTGCAACCGCTGTGACTGACAGCTTTTTCACAGTCGGATGCTCCTTCCTCTATATTTTGAGTTTGATGTTCAGGGTTGCCATTGCATCTCTAAGATCAGTCACTTTTATTTTGCAAAACAATCATAGAAAACCCTTACGATACTGGAGTTAAATGTACACACTGATTCAAAACTACACAAGCACACTTCCTTAACTTGACCACCGCAGAACTTTGGGACTGGAAGGAGACATTGTGGGCACCAGAGGGCGACAAAGGACTAAAGTTAGTCTTGTCTTTCAATCACTCTCATATCCTTTCTTTAAACTTTACCTATCTCTGTTCCCTGTATCTGTCATTTTAAATTGCAGGTCATTAGGGCTAACAAAGTAACCGATAATATCTACTATGAGTATTATTCAAAGATCAGTGTTGTCCTGTAATCCTTAATTGATTACACCAGATTAGTCCAATGCATCTTAATTCAAACTGTGTATTCACTACATTGAACTGTAAAGGAGACAAGACACTTCTTCTGAAACTTCTTGACATCTTAAGTGCTTAATAAAAAGGCACAGAGAAGATGATTTTGAAATTATTTTAGAGGTGAAAATATTTTTTTATTGATGAATTTCCAGGAGTATCTCAAGGAGTGATCAAACCAATTAAGTGCAGGTTCTGCTTGAAAAGATATACTTTGTGGGTTTTGGAAGGTCGTCAACATATTTTTCATGTGACTGAGCAAGATCAACACACAAACAGAATGTTAATGCAGAAATGATATCAAACAGTTTGAGAATAACTTTAAGGGTGTTTGGAGGTTTTTGAGGTCGCTAAACTTTTGACTGGAATATGGTTATGATATAAATCATACATTAGCTATATGGATCGTTAAAGGTTACAACTGGACAATAGCGATTCCATCCCTTTACAGTGTAGAGCTTAGAGCTTGTTTTTTGTTTAAGTGCAGAAGGAGGTTTAAAATCTCTGTCAAGGAACTTTCCCAAGATTATTTTCCAGGACAACCCAACAGGAAAATCTATAAAACTTGCTTCAAAACGTCTAAACATGACCTGATATCTGGTCTGCTCGGTATCAATTTTTATGACAGCAAAAGCACAGAGGGATTGATTTTTTCATATCCCTTTACTACAGTGGGGATGCCGTAAGCCTCAGAACTCCTTGGTGATTGGTCACAGGGGGAAAGGTTGGGATCAGAAGGCAAAGAGCTTGGTCAGCAACCCTACTGGCAAGGTGACCATTTTGAACTCACTACCAAGAAGCCAAGGAAGTAAATTACATCTCCACATGACAGGGAAAGGTTGTGTTGGAATATTTACTGTAACATAGATAGTTTGTGAACATTCTCAAAGCTTTTGTTGGGTTACTGGAACGGGACCATGGTTTTCTCCCCCAAAACGCAATGAAGCTGAAGCCAGCCTTGGTGTTTAAGGGGATTACCAAAAAGTCAGTCCCAAAGTAAACAGCGCCCAGCTTAATGTGATAATTTGACACTAAAATTAATCTTGCATTTGGAGCATTAAAGTCTTATCTTTTATTGAGCAACCAAGAGTTGCAGACCTACTGAAAACCTTATCTGAGTTAAAATGCACCTCAGTCAAATGTGAGATGGACAAATTTATCATATGAAGATTGCTAAAGAAATATTTTTCCCTTTTTAATGGTTGTATGGATAACCTGTGCTGCTTTCAGCTACTTAACCTATTATTCATATACTAGAAGGTTCCTGCAGTCTAGGGAATGTACTGCCAAAACCAGCTTCAAACCAGCTTATCTGCTTTATTGGATTATTCCCTGAACACACAATATGCTTTGGTAAAAGCTTTTTCAGAAGACATAGTAAGATGAAGCAAGGGCCATACAGAGAGAGAGACAGAGAGAGTACAGCTCAAGTTGTTTATTAAAATCGGAATATTACAAAGGCTACAAAATTCAGACAAATAATAGATATGAAACAACTCTTTGACACAAAATAGCAGCTGTTATAGTTATATAGTTTACAGTATACAAGAATATAAACAGAGTGATCATGGAGAAGTAGAAAAAAAAACAAGTATGAAATGTACAATTTTATTACAAATTTTACATAATGCACTGGGCTATTTACATTAAACAGTAAATTAAATAACAGCAACCTTGCAGTAAGAGCATGGTTGGGAAAAAAACAATCAATTTAGAACCAAAAGACCAGCGATCAATTTTACAATACCATGACTGATCCATGAAATGACTCAGGAAGATATTTGGTATCGCCTATCTAAATAGTCACTTAATGTTGTTTGAAGGAGTCTTTCTTCTGCCATTTAAATGCTACTGCTTGGATTTTCACTTTGGTTGTACAGTAACGTGTGCAAGGCTATCAAGAGGGTTTCATTCATCCTCAAAAAGTATAATAATGGCCACAGTGCTTTTTTCCTTGCCATACTTGTATTTTGAGCCCAAAGCAAAATGTCTATGTCCATTGTCTTCAATCCCTTCACATTAGCGATATTTGTTCACTTATTGACAATTCCTGTTTTCTGATGTGATATTCAGAATGGCCCGAGAGTCACCTTAGAAAATTGGATGCATGGTTTAATTGCTTGGTAACAGCCACACAAATAACTTCTGCTAATGCTAACTGGATGGGAATCACAGGGGCCAGGCAATTAAGATGTTTAAAATTTGCCCGTGTATCCGCCTACATGGTGAAAAACTATATTACTGCAAATAGTATTTTAGGCTAAAACCATCTGAGCATGATAGGAGAAGAAAACAGTGAGCAAACAGGTGTGCCTGGCTAGCTGGAAGCATCATCTGGCTAGCTAGCATGTTTAGCCACACAATTTGGCTTCGTCAGACACAGTGGGAGCCAAGAGCAGCATCTCATAAAGGGAACAGTTCATTTTTCCAATGTAGCTATATCAAATTAATAGCTTCCTCAGCTGATATTCATCTGACTTCTGACATAAATCAAATACATTCCACATAGACAAGTGGACATTTAGTTAATGAACTAAAGGTAATGATAATGTAATAACTAGCACCAGGGTTTGTTCCTTACTGATAGATTACACTTAACCTAAGCCAGTTAGCTAAGCCTATTGTAATGTTTTAACTGTAGTTTAAAAATAGCAGTCTAACATTTGCCAAATTTCCCATTTAAGACTCTCTTTTGAAAGGTGAAATAATGCTGTAAGTTACAGTTTCTGCATTCCATTTTTGTATTTTGAAAATACAAATAACATATTTTAATCAAATACATTTCCTGACATCAATATGTTGAAGTTTAGTTTGATGAGCAAGCATTGTAATTAATAACAAGAAACCTTTTGGTGTACTTTAGCCCATCTCTGTGTCTGACTACCTTGGCTGGTGGGGGCATGCATTGTGTGTGTGGTTGCGTGTTTGTGTACGATTGCCATGCAGTAGAGGTAATATTCAATACGTATCTTAACGCACACGGCAACTTAATTGATGTAGATGTACAACAATATTTGTGCGTGCCGTGTGTGTATACAGTATATGTACTGCATTGTTATAAAGGAGATGTGTTACTCTCATGCTAATTTAGCATGGAACAAAGTGTCGTTGAAATAAGGAATTAATGTGATTTGACCATGAGACATGCCGTCCCTCTGAGTACCAATCATTCAGCATTTGCTAGATTATGTTCGTGTTCGCTATTACCTGAGATCCATGCTAGGATCTTTGACTACTCTCAGGCCAAATATGCATCTAAATATCACACAAAAAACATGTTTTAAAATGTTGCCACCTTCTAATTAAAACAATAAATATAGTTACTACTTACAAGCTACCAATCTGTTTAAATATAAAACGCAATCAGAGGCAAGAGGAAGCCATTCTGATGTCTCTAAAATATTCCAGATCTATAAGACCTATAAAACATTACAGCGTGCCAGAAACATACTCAATAAATCTGCAGCTATGTACAAAAGGAGTCGCTTTCCACGAAACAAGAAAAGTAAAAAATGTCTTACTGACCACACACAGCCCACCAGGGGCCACAGTTCCCTCCAAACTGGAGACCAAATAGCCATGTTACATTTGGCATGGCTCTTCCCTCTCTCATGCTACAACGCTAGCATAAGATTTGGAGCGGCTCGTCCACTC
Source organism: Monocentris japonica (assembly GCA_900323365.1). Lineage (NCBI taxonomy): Eukaryota > Metazoa > Chordata > Actinopteri > Trachichthyiformes > Monocentridae > Monocentris > Monocentris japonica. The sequence continues at coordinate 9,625 of OOFE01020883.1, read as the reverse complement.
CTCGTTAGACAATCTCACAGGGAAACTAACTGTTACAGCTAGCTAGGGAAAAGGTAGTCCAGCTACTGCGAGCGATTAACACTCCATGTTTGCCAAGGTTGCTGCAGCTAGCTGTGAAGGCAGCAATGGTGCACGTTGCATAAAGAACTATTGGTACAGCTGAAGCAAAATTTTAACCTTTGCTGGATTTCAAATGGCATACAAACCCTCCCCACTTAAACTACAGGATATAGCCAACAGTTGCATTTTACACACTGACTGGCTTAATGGGATCAGAATAGCACAGCACTAAAGAAAAATCACTATAAACATTTGTATTAGGACTTATAGAGTGTCTGTAATACTCAATGGTGAGTTTATAGTGACCCTTTAATGATGTATGGCATTTCCTTTGGTATTACTGTTGGATTTTCCGTGGTTTAATTGTTTGACCAATAGTAGCTGCATGCTTTTAAAATTTATGATTGGATTACTATAGTTCTTTTTCATAAGGGGACACCATTTCTATCCATCCACAACACTTTTGTAGGAGGTAAAAGATTGTTGATTTGCAATCCAGCTCAGCACAAAAAAAAACACAGGAACTCTCAGCCACAGGAGACGCCATCTCTTGTGGTAACCGTCTGGAATTTGGGTTCTGTCCCTATTCAAGTATTTTCCAGGAGACAATACTGAGTCACAAGGTTCATTCTTGTTGTCTTTGTTTGCATGGCTTCAGAGTTTCTGAACATGTCAAAAGACAATTAGTACACTGTCCATGTGCCCGAGACTTTGATCATGAAAATGGTATTAAAGCTAACAACCTGAATTTCTTCTTTTGCATAGTGAAAGAATTGGTGAAATTCTGCTCATCCAATCGTTGTATGTCCTCACTCCCTGCATCGCTCCAGTCACTAATCTCTGTCCTCTCCGTCATATGATATATTCAGCCACAAAATCCCAAAATGGCCACTTTCCATAAAGTCAGTTTCCTCATACTCATATTTCCCAGTGGCCTTGTTATACATCCATGTTGGACGGATTTTGGAATTTTCTGGCCCAAGGCCACCCCTCCTCTTGCAGGCTGTCGTACAGTCCTGTACGGAGTTTGTTTTCACACCACGGTATTAGTTCCTCTCCTAACTGGGGTAGAGTTTGAAGACTTTGTATATCCACTCAGAGTAGAAAGCAACGTTGACAAAGAGCGCAGGCTGTGACGAGGCACATTTTGTCCTTTGGATGCTCACACCAATGATGACTTTGCGCTCATGCTCCTGGCAAACCAATGGACCACCGTTGTCTTTCTGGAAGGGTAGGATAGACACCGACACATCAGAGGGACAATAACCATGACATCATAATGCATAGTCTATTTCACTGCCAAACCAAAAACATCTAAAATCTCTGGCTATCAAGAAGCACAGTATTAGAATAGTCACATGTTGTAGAATGAAATACTCAACATCTGTGTTGTATGGTCTAGTAGAGTGCTTAAGTACTGTATATTCATGCTGTATGTCTGTTTAATAATGCAGATGTAGAGTTGTGAACCGTACATCACATACGCCTTCGCCTCTCTTGCCACCGGCACATACTCTGCTTTCCCCTGCAGCACCTTTCAGTCGCGAGCACATGTCGTTATTGACCATAGGCATGGTCACAGCCTTCAGTGCCTCATCATATCCTGTATCTAAACAGAGAGGGATACAGTAAGCAGGTGTAAATGACTAACACATATGCAGTTATTTCAATAATGGTTAAAGTGGCATGTGGCATAGCATATGGGTGAGAAAAGGCAGTACTTTTGGTTTCCCCCCATCCATACATGGTGCAGTTGGTACCCTCTGCGATGCTACACTCTTTTACTGGAAGATGGATGGTGGAGGCACCCTCAGACACAGGGGCAGGCCTAGAACAAACATTCAGTCACAGTCAACAGGATACAATATATGCATATGAATCAATGGCTTTTTTCACCACGATTGTCAGTTTTTCGAAAAAAGGTAAACATGTAAGGCTATGTGGAAAATTATTTTGTCAGCATGTAGATCAACAACAATAAATGCAGTAGAATAGTAAAAACTGAAAGCTTTCTTTTTATGATAATGGGTACAGACCCACAATTATCCAAATTGCATTGCCTCTTGTTGGTATAATACAAAAACATAGGATAGTGTTTTTTGCTCTTTGGAATCGTAGGATCTTAAATATGAATGGAAACCCAATGAGTAAGGTGAGTGAGCACTTACTCTGCCAGTTTCAGCAGAACCAGGTTGGATCCCTCTGGGCCACAGATCAGGCGAGCGATGTGAAGTCTCGGGTGGCTTGAGGACTCGTTGAGGTGGCGGAGGCCGACCTGAACACTGTAATCCCTGAGATCTGGAACACTGTTGACCAGACAGACCATTGTAAGACATAAACCTATCGTATTCTTTAGTCCATTCAGTCCCACCTCACCTCATCAATCAATTTTTATTGCACACTATGAAGTATTCAATGTGAAGCAGGGCAGGAAACAATTGTGCTCATGTTAAATACGTGGTAATCAGCAAGATTGTTCAGATTTGACAAGGATGACTGATCCATTAATGGACTGCAGGGAAAGCAAGGCACACTCAGATCTACAATGATCTTATTTTTAGTCACAGCTAAGCCAAGGCATTGTACATTTCCAATACAAAAAGAAACCAAATATTAAACAGTTTTTCTCAACCTTTGTAGAAGTTTACACAAAATTCCATTCAATGCTGCACAAATTCTAGACAAAGCACTGATCATAGCAATTACTGTATCGAAATGTCTAGATTTTGCTTAATATTGACCTTCTTCATATTGCAAACATAAAATGTCGAGGAAAACCTGCAAGACGGATAGCAAAATCTCAAGGCAAGCCTGAGCTCACTCCACGATACACACTGTGATTACCAGCTGAAAACCACTGATCTACGACATATGTAATACATATATTACTACAGACACAGGGAAGTTTTTATTCAAGCCACTACCGCAGACGTAGAGATATGTATATAACTGCCGCTGACCCAGACAATTCCAGAAGTTAAACAGATCTGCAGGCCAAATCATCCTGTTCCCTATCTCAAGACTGTCTGGGGCTGGGTATCTCTCACGAACCAGTACCATAAACAGGATATGGCTCGCATCTTCACTTTAAACAATATTAGGAAGGGAGAAAAGCAAGAGGAGAGGATACATGTTTGAGAGATAGAAAGAGGTAAATGAGAGAGGGATAGTCAGAGGGAGAGGAAGAGAGAGAGAAGTAGGTCATCAAAAATGTCTTGAGGCAGACTAAAGGTGAAGATTACCAGGAGGTGAAGCACTGTTGGTCCGTCAAAACCCAGTTTTCCCTGATCAACGAGCCACCACACAAGTGAGCGTTCCTGAGAAAATATTATACAATGTTTTCATATCACATTTTACTCTTATTAGACATATCACAATTCATATAACTCTTAAATCGTCTTATTAGAGGATATAAGGACATTATCAGAGGCAGCAAAGCAGATGTAAAAATGACTCACTCTCTTTGGATGCTCACAACCCAGCTGCCATCTGTACCCTGCACTTGATGTCCTCCGACAATTCTGGTGTTTATGTGCACAAAGCATGATATCTTGGGCATAGTTAGAGCTAAAAAAAAGGAGACATTATGCAGATATATCAATGCATGTTTCCACTTCACTGTAGGGTAGAAATTCAAAAGGCATGCACAAAATATAATACATTTTGTCAGGTAAGTGGTAACAGAAGGATATGATATAAGGAGAAAGAAAACTTAATGAAAAGAAAAAGGGCAAAGATGGGAGATAGAGAAGATGAGGAAGAGGAGCAGATTTGTAAAAGCCAGATCAACAAAAAACATACTCACTTCTTGGTTGGGGAGCCAATGTCGGAGCTTCACCTGATATAAAAGTAAAGCAAAGTGCAACAGTCAGAACAGACCCCACAGCGACAGAACAAAATGGAGATCACTGACCATACATTGACATACAAAGCATGAAACCTCATTTGAAAAAGACACCCTTCCACCCTTTACAAAACGTATCTCTGAATCTGCAATATTGTTGGAGGCTATAGTGGTCAGCAACCGCAGCAAATATAATTTGTTCAAAACCCCCAAAAACTTCACGGAGGACATGTTTTACATTACGGAGATTATTGCACAGCCATTCGCAAGAACCTCATCAATGCAAGTCGATTGAAACCAGCCAAAGAAAATGTTGGGTCAACAACAAACAATCAGCCTGCCTCATGTGGATGCTTAAATAGAGGAAGAGACCCCCATCTGTTTGGTGTTAGAGCGTGGCGTGTTCTGAGCCAACTGGATAAAACCACGGCTAACACATTACATAAGCTGCATCGAAAAACATCAGCAAACACTTTCATATCATTCACGCTTCTCAATGTGCTGAAATGATAGTCACAGTCACCGAAGGCTAACGATAAGCAAAATCAGTTGTGTTTTTTGTTGAAATTTAATGGTAATTTCATTGTCATTCTCATATGTCTTCTTCTATGGTAAACTAGGGGTCTGCTGAAATATTAAAAGGAATCTCTATTCCACTCATATCTCTTCTGCTCTGTGGCACTAAGGATCTGCTAATAAGTACGGTTAACACAATGCAGACACATCTACTGTTACAGAGACAGACATTAGAGGAGATAAGGTTAGGTAAGCCACTCACAGCGCCTCAGTTTGCAGTAATCCCAAGCCAAGCGGTTGTTTGGATTGGTGTAACACCAAGGGCCGTGCTTGTCCCGGTCTGGGTTCCGGCAGTAGTTCTTCTCCAGCCCTACATGGGATACTGCAGAGTGAGAATCCCCACTGTAAAACACACAAATACAGATTCTCATACTCCGTTGTTATTTTGCTCACAGCACACCAGAACAGTGGGCCACGTCTCAAAGAGATTAGTACACACATGTAGTTGCATTAACACATGCACACACACACATACATACACACAGTAAGCAACTGAGGTATGCTTGGAAAGTCTCTGGCTTTCCTATAGGGCAATGAATCCTGTGCGTTCACTGCAGAGAGTCCGTAGAAGGAAGCGCAGAGTGCTCTGGGGAGTATGAAAGTATGCACTCTAAGCATTCACCGGGGCTCAGACCAGCAGGAGCCACATCCTCTACGGAACGATTTGGTTGTGCTCCCGATTTGTAGGAATTTGCATCTGATCCTGTGTCTGTGTGTAACATTTCACTTGGCTCTAAGAGAAAGAAAACTAATCTCCTCAGTCAACCAAATATCATTGCAAAACAATTAAAAGAGGTAGAGCACGTGGACACAGGCAGAAAAAAAATGCTAAGCGATGGGCAACAATTTGTCAGGTGGTGAAGATAATTTCACTTCCCAGGAGAATGTTAAACAAGCCGTAGCTTTCAACAGTTTTTCCTGGGACGACCCCTGACCTTGAACAGGGTAGACTCGCTGGCTGCAGTCCACATGAGGGAGCTGATTGGCTTTGATCTACTTTGCTCAGAAAGCACTTCCTGGGGTCAGGGGTCGGCTCTGGAACATGTCCATCTGTCTGTGCCATTTTGGCTTTTAAAATTCCTGTAAATTAAGTAATTCCAACAGCCTCACTTTAGCATGAAGCAACAGATCCTAGAGTGGGCAACCTTTACTCCAGGGTGGGTCATATTGAGAGCACCCCCGGGTTTCCTCTCGTCAGCTAGATGAATAATAATTGGGCATGCTATTGACCCCTGAGGAACCCCCAATTTCCTCCGCTGTTTGTTTTCACTACTTAGCTTCATTCATTGAAAGAAAGGGATTTTCACCACGCAATAGGAGCTAAATTGTCAACAAACACTCATCGGCTGAGTTGAAGCCAACTTAGCAGAAGCCAGATTTACAATGACATACTTATTGCATGCTGGTGGAAGGAGGATCACAGATGAACGTGTAGATGTGATGACTTTGTTACCTGTTTATGTGACGTGACCAGTCTCCACAGGGAATCCCTGATCTAGTTATTGACAAAGTGCCCCGGTAGTTCTCTCCATTTGCTTCATAACATTCTGAGAAAGAATAGGATCAAGTTATTTCAGGCAACTTTGACAAGTATTCCCAAGTCACAAAACCAAGAATTGAGTCTGGCAGTTTCCCACACACACAAATACAGCTGTGAGTGTCTGCATACATGCATGCATGCAGACAAAGAGCTGGTGCATTTTCGGGCAGTTGCTGTCATTTTCATTGATGCTGTCATAACATAAGCAAGTTTGAAGGTTAGGCCTCTCTTTGTGGTTTGGATCAATTTAATGCCAAGGGCCCCTCTACAATTGGTGGTTCCCAAATATAACACGAAAGTGAAGAGGAAATTTCAATCTCAGTATGTCTGCTGTTAAACAGAACCAGACAAGTGCCTGTAGTTAGCAAGGGACTCTTTGCACTGTGACATGTGTGGTCTTTTGAAATGCAAAGCAGAGAAACATGGGAAAAGACTGAACACATTTTTGCCAAGGTTGAATGATGCTTAGTGTTTTTGTACTTTCTTGAAATGGAATTCATTGGGCAACAAGCTGCCAAGTGGCCCGGTCCTAGGGGAGCAATATAGAGAGTGCCATTTATTTTGCCACAGAGGTGGCCCTTCATGTCTTTTGCAGCATCAGTAGCGTTGTATTGCAAGCAATTAGTCAAGAAATAACATGGAGACCACAAAGCAATTTAAAGGTTTAGCTGCCTAGGAAGAGCTTTGGTGCTGGTCTATTGGTCTTTTACCTATTTTTTGTGTGACCTCAGCATCACACTTAGAGATGTGAGTGCAGTCGGCTCTCCTTTGCTTAGGGTCTGTAGTGAAGCACCATGGGTAATCTGAACCATCAGGGTTACGACAGTAGTTCTCTCTGAGATCTCTGTAACACACACACACACTGCAGATTAAATCATCATTGCTGACGAATTGAATTTTCATATCGATTTTTAGTCTCACTTCCATCATGTTGCCTTTTTTCGCATTTCAAAAGTACATGAACGAAGTGTAGAAATCACCTCTCTGACATGGCAAGAGAACTGAATACAGTCTCACTGAATTACTCACTTGCATTTGTAGTTCTGAGGACTATAGGAGTGGTTGTGGGGGAACTGGGAGTCCCAGCGTTGACAAGTCACACCCTCTGGAGTGGCGTTCATTGTGCCGCGGTAATCTGTGCCCGTTCCCTGGACACAGGATGTAGTTACATTGACATCTGTGTCCTCACTTGAGTCTGAGACAGAGAGGGAGAGAGAGGGAGAGAGACAGAGAGATGGGATATGTTGATATGGTTGATATGTCAGAATGAGCAAGAGAAAGAAGCAAAAGAAAAAGGTTGATATAAATGCAGAAACACAAGGCAGGAAGGAGGGAGAGAGAGAGATAGAGAGAGAGAGAGAGAGAGAGAGAGAGAGAGAGAGAGAGGTGAAATAATAAGAGAGGAGGAGATGACAAATCACAAGCTCTGCAGTCCCTTCGCTCCAACAGGAGGAGGAGGGAAGGAGGCAGCGAGGGAGGGAGAGAATTGGAAAAGGGAGGGAGGGAAAGTGTTAGATTGACAACGAGGGAGTGGATGGGAGACGAACCACGGCTTGTTTACTCTCACTTGCTCTAAAACACTCGTCAACCAAACACATGGAAACATGGAAAGACTGTAATTATCGACATTAACAACAATTACGATGACGACGAGCATCCACATCCACTGATGAAGAAAAGATGACTGTCTAGTCTGTATTGTCTCTAAAAACTGGTAAATGTGTAAACTGCAGGTATTTGTAGACAAAATGAAAAGCTTTTGGTATCCAGATGTGCTCCATCTGGAATTTCACTCATTTACACCATGAAGAAGTCTTTTTATGCTTTGCTCCACAACCTCCAGCTCAACTCGTTGCTGCTGTAATGACCCAGTTTCCCCTCAGGGATCAATACAGTTCATCCTGTCTTGTGAGTGCAAGATGAGGAGAGCAGGAGAATAAGCTTCAGTTCTTAGATCACCAACATCCCAAGTAACAAGTACTATACAGTAAATACATGAAGACATATACACACAGAGATTCATCTCAAAGTTTCACCCTCCGCCACATCCCGGTCTGTGCACTACCAACAAATAAGAACCGGCAAGTATTAAAAGTTTCCATCTTGTCCAAAATAAACCGTTGAAAATCCCGTTAGTGGTTTGTGGGAACGCAGCAGCGACAGACTCATCATGTCACTCATATCATCCGCAGCAGTCGTAATCCTGCTGATGCCGATCTCAAGCTGAACAGATCAATCTCACTGTTTAATGGGATGTAATCCTCTCCGCCAATTCCTTCCTGTCACTCATAGATACTGGAAACACACACACACACACACACACACATTCACGCACTTGCACATAAGCATGTGTGTATGCACACATACAGGCACACACAGGCTCTTTCACACACACACACACACACACAAGCATAGGAACACACACACACACACACATACACACTGCTGTCTCTGCAACTCCACAAAGCCTGCTTTTCCCTCACGAAGAAAAACCTCCTATTTTCAGATTTTTTCATGTCTTCTGTATCAGGAAGCAACAGATTCCCATTCTGAGTCTGTTCTCAAAAGCCTCGAAACCGCTGTGCCGTCACCACGCTGTAGCGTGGTCTCTCAGGAGAGGAGGAGGAAGAGGAAGAAAACACACACACACACACTTTCCCTCCTCTGATCTGAGTCAATTAATATTGCAGCATGTAGGCACAAGAGAGAAAAAGCAAACACAGATAATAGCCCCAGTACCTGGCTACACATCTGAGGACCCACAACACACACATCCATATCCACTACTGTCACATACTGTCACCAGCTGGGCTTCCATCCGCCTGTCAACCAGACATCCAGAAAACATCCACACCCAGAAACATGAAAGAATCTTTCAAGACTTGTTTAGTATCGGGCAAAAACTAAGAAAGGCATTAATTACACCAATCATCGTTCCTACAACAACGATGGAGACTTTCCTTCAATCGTGAGACAGATATTTAGCTTTTCAGGACATCCAAAGCCACTTGGACTGATTCAGTCAAGCCAAACAACAAATGTATCACATCAATCAACAGAAAACCTTTCTGCTACAGCGATGAGGGGAAACCTTTTCATGGTGATTACGTTTCTAGTTGGATGGATCATTGGCAAATGAAAGTATTTGGGTTTTCTAAACTGAGCAGAGCAGGAGCTCAAGGCATCTCAACTACGCAGAACAAGTAGCTTGTTTTGTGTCAGATTGAGTCTGACCAAACTCTCCCCAATAAGCAAAACTACACTCAACATATCTGGAACTCCTTCCTCCCGTTGAGTTGCTTTCTGCACAATCCCCCTCCATAAACCCTCTAACGTCTCTCCTTCATCTTACTGACTCAAGTGGATTTAACAGGTGGATCACCTGGTCACCTGGAGCAGGTCACCAGCATGTTTTATCCACTCAGTGGATTTCAAGTCTTTTTGAATGTTTTTTTTTGGTCTTGTTTTGCTTTGTGTCTGTCCATCAGCGACTGAGAGCAGACAGAGGTGTCCAACAATGACTGTGATAGGACACACACACTGACATGGTGTGGGGTGGAGAGAGAGAGAGAGAGAGAGACAGACAGAGAGAGAGAGAAAATAGG
>OOFE01020881.1:0-30329 GCA_900323365.1 Monocentris japonica | reverse complement strand
TGTGTGCATAGGTGTGCATGTGTGTGAGAGCATGTGTGTGCTCTTTTATCCAGATCAATGATTACCATTTTTTTATTTGCTGTTCTATGAATACTACTACTTACTACAATACAAAATATCTGATTATTCTTATCATATCTATGGATTTTTGATGACAAGGCTGCATGGCTCTAAATCTTTGCACACACTAATCCCATTGTATCCCATAAAGCTGCTTTGATACTAACAGATACTTACATGTGTGCCGAGTCAGGGAAAACACTCCAGGCCCTGTAATTTTGGGGCCAAACCCATGGCGGATGACATAGTAAGTTATAATGAGTGTTTGTGGCCCTTGGTCAGTGTGCACGTGGTTGTGTGTGTGTGTTTATTTGTGCACACAGGAGTACAATTTCAGAACTGCCAGGTGGGCCGGTCTACACTTAACCCATTCGTTTGTCAGTGTCACTCTAAAACTCAGAGCGCGCTTTAGCATATATGACAAACGCTTTTAAGTTGAGTTATCCATTGTGAGGGGCCACACATGCATCTTTAAGATCAAAAGCTGACTCAAATGTATCTGTCAGGGTGGGCTGTCATATCAGCGGACACAGGGGAATTGGCAGAGACAGTGATTTGGAATGTGGTCGACAAAGAAGTAGATTGGGACCAGAAATCCCCGGGGAGAGAGAGAGAGAGGAGGTCAGGTAGGAGGGCTATAAAAGCAGTGCCTCCTTTAGTCGAACATGCACTTAATGTCAAATCACATCTGGGTATGGCTGAAGATATGGGATTCACTGCAGAGTGCTCCTCTCTCTCATTCATTTGACTAAAACGGTAAAATGTGTGACCAAGTATGCTGAGGTAAGTGAACATGTATCGTTTTTGACAAGGCACGCTTTACTTTAGTTGTAAATTACATTGCACATGTTAACAATTCATAAATCCTTACCAAATATTTAAAATGACTTGATTTAAATGACACAAATTCTGGAGTGAATATCACAGTACTTTTGAAATGGACTGTTGACCTAGCAAACATTTCATTAGGATAAATTATCCATTTATAAGTTCAAATGTACGTGATCTAAAAGATCAATTGTGTGCTACTTTTGCTATCAATGTCTTATGATGGAAAATACAGGTCCAACTAAAGGTTCAGATTTATAAATATAAATTAAAAAAAAATACTCCTATCCTATCTAGTTACCTCTAACTATAAGTGGTCAAATTTTCTTGTTTGTTGATATTATTTCCATCATTTCAGCAGGAGAGCTCTGAAGGAGGTGGAGATAGACGACTGAAAAGATGTGGAAGTTCCAGAAAAGTTTAGGATGTCTGTTCCTTCTCTGTTGCTTCTCCTTGACTGAATGCCGCGTGCTGAAGTTTGTTGTAGCTGTAAGTCTAGCCAGAAGTTTGTCCATAGAAATCAAAAATGACATTTGCCTTTTAGCATCAAGCTGTATGTCAGGAACAGAAGGCATTCGCATTGAAGATCATGGTATAACATTATTGATAGGTGGAATAGCATAACTGGAAGCCACATCAAATCACATGAGATTATGTTGTTGCTTTGCTCTTTTTAAATGATTACAATGTATTATTTGCTCTGGGAGCTTTATTATATTTACACATATTTTGACAAAGGATTACTATGAGCCTAAACTCGAACAGTGTCAAGCATATCTCACCCAGACACCACAGCTTCTCTTATAAACCTCTTTGCATACATCCTTTTCTGTAGTTCAGCAAAAGAATGAGAAAAAAGAATTGTGACAATCCAACCCAAAATTGCATTTACTTATGTTGTTCCCTGACATGAGGGAGTTTAATTACATTTTTCACATCAGCTGCTACTTTTTTTGTGTCCAAAAACGGCCATGTGTCCTTGTCTTTCCCTGCATTTTATTTATTTTACTTTATTTTATTTTATTTTATTTTATTTTATCGAGTTGAGTTGAGTTTAATCCCAACCCCAGCCTCTGGCCTTTTGCTTCTGGAAGAGTTGTCAGTGTAAACAAGACTTTGTTCTTCGTTAACTGCCTAGTTAAACCACGATGAAATACAATTAAGCAATACTTACTTACTATGACCTTAATATCATTGTAGTGCTAACAGGAGTGAACCAGAAAATGTGTCCATATCCCTGAACAATCACTCTGGTGCCTATTTAATTTTAACAGAGCATCTCCAGGATTTGTCTTGATGACATCATCAAAATGACTCTTTTATGTCTCAAATCCAAACTGAACTGTCCAAGATCATAGGAAAAACTCAAGTGACTTCTATGTTAGGGTAGATTGTTGCTTTAAGTATACAGTGCAACTGCTGGTGCGGCACCAAGTAATCTGAACCCAAGTGACATAATCTGTTATGACTTTTCAGGTGTTCCGACATGGCGATCGATCGCCCATTGAGTCATATCCCCGAGACCCTCATGGGGAGGAAGTGTGGGCTCAGGGCTTTGGACAGCTGACTGAGGTACTGCCTCCTACTGGAAGGACACTTAATGTTGATCATACTGTGTCTGTGTGTCAGGATAGGATATAGGATAGTATGTGTAATATTATTGTAATATGTAGTGATGTTATAATGTTATGAATATGTTGCCTAGCACGACTCGACAAACAAAGGTTAGGGACACTTTTTAAAGTGTTTTTTTGAGGTGTTACACCTATCAATCAATTCTATTTTTACTTACAACAGATGTTACGTCATAAAAAAATGTCTAACACACTAAAGATTAGCTTGTGAGAAGGCCTAAGGCCTAAGGCCTATACATTTTCTTGTATAGAGTTTTAATCCAACTCATTCCCCCCAGCTTTGTTAGTTAAACCTTTGCAGTTAAAAATGTTCTGTTTCTTGGAGTCCTCTAGAAGAAGAGAATTTTGTTGTTCTAAGTAAATAGGTTGAATCTGGCTTTAAGTCTAACAAATAGAAGAACTCTCTCTTCAGTGGAGGTCGCTTAGATGGTCCAGATAGTACAGAACCAACAGGATCTAAATCCTACTTTCCTGTCTCTTGGCTCAGCTGGGGATGAAGCAACAGTTTGAGCTGGGCAGGTTTCTGAGGCAGCGCTATGGATACTTTGTCAGTGAGGACTACAACAACAAAGAGGTAGGAGTGTGTGTGTGTGTGTGTGTGTGTGTGTGTGTGTGTGTGTGTTTTTGTTTTCTTCAATTTCCTTTATCGCCTTGAGTAGCCGTAATTCCTTGCGTGCCTGTGCGCATCTATTCAGCGTCGTCCAATCCTGCTGTCATGCGTGCTCGCGCTCCAACATGTGAAATCATGTCTCGTTCATGTGTGGCCAGCCACTGACTGTAATGGCTGTAACCACGTAAGTTAATGAGCACGACTCATGTTGATGATATCACCGCCATGGCCTTGTAATATGCTGTAACAAGCGGGCTAATCTTGCCCCTGGGCTCCATGTACAGTGGAGTCGGCTGCATGCATGTTGGTTCAGTGTGCCCTCAGGCTGCAGGCTGAACGCATACTGTCGTTATGAAGAAAGATTTCTGTTTCCTCTTCCTGTCTCTGTCTGTTTTTGTCCACTCACTGTCTTCCTTTTTTTCTTTTACTGTCTTCCCCCTCTCCCCTCTCTCTCTCTCTGTCTCCCACTCTTAAATAACATGCAATTACCACGGAAATAACAACTTTCCTCAGTACCTGTCATTGACGATTTGTCGCCCAAGTCTCAGTCAACTTGCACTGCACCTTTCTTCGCGCATGTCATGTCTGTTTTAATTTTACAAAAGAAAAAAAAAAAGCATTTTTGGTGACAGGAACCTCCAACCTTATCAGTGTGATTTGCTGTGTGCAAAAACCTGACACAGGGTGACAGAGTGATATAGACGAGCGAAGGCTGATGTCAGAAGAGATCACAGCAAGACAGATTTCTTTTTTCCCCCTCTCCCATCCATTTGGATCTCTTCTGACTCCCCTCCTCTTCATGTTAAGGGAATACCTCAGTTGACTTGGGATTAATACAGCTCACTCCTGATACATTACTGCATTGCTGGGTGCATTTGTTTCACCTCTTCTTAAAAGCATACTAAGCCTGTATGTCCCTTTTGAGAGAACACAGAATTATGGTGACAGTGGCATCATTCTAGTAGCCACTAGTCATCCATTATAACACCCCTTTTCCCCGTTCCCAATAGCTATATGTACGGAGCACCGACTACGACCGGACTCTGATGAGTGCTCAGGCCTGCCTGGCTGGGATGTTCCCCCCAAACAGACGTCCACCTCCCATCATGCCCCAGTTACCGTGGCGGCCCATCCCAGTGCACACCATCCCTAGGGCCCAGGACAAGGTGTGCTGCTGTGCTGCACAAACATTTCCTTTTACACAGCAACCATTTACACAGCTGTGCAGCAACTTGTCCAAGTAGGAGTAATCCAAGTTCCCTTTTGTTGCTCTATGTTGCTCTATGTTGTTCTGAGAATTCACTTAGGCTGTGAACCTGGCATGTTGAACTCCTTCTACAATGCCTACTGTTTTGAAGTGTGATGTTGTGCTGATGTTTTGGATTTCTTAAGCTGTTGAAGTCCCCAGGCAAAGACTGCCCAAGGTTCAGAGAGCTGATGATGCAGACCTTTGAGAGTGAGCCCTACCAGAGGTTCTTAAGGGCTCACCAGGTAAGACAGATCATGGAAGGATACAAATATGCTATATTATAACTCGTGCTCAGTTTCTTCTCACAGCTCAGCTTGTGTTGAAACCCGTAACATGACTTTTCAATGTGTAACGGCCTTCCAGCCTCCGTATCATGGTCTTTTCTTCTTCGCCATACATTGATTTGTGACGTGAACTAACACTGAAAGATGTAAATCTCTTTAAAATTCATATACTTCACAGTTATCAGTGCCAAAGTTATCAGCTCCTCAAATGGATCTGTTAGTTATGCTGGAGACATCATGTCCTCTCAAGTGATTTTCTCAGGCACGGTGACTCCAGAGCCTCCAAAAAGCTGCACGGTGCAATTTCTCTCACATTCTCAGAGACGCTAATTAACGGTTGGATTGAATTAGATTGAGAATTACAATGAAAAGGTTTTAATTAAACCAAGTCCCTTCGTGCTGCCTATTAAGGAGGTGTCTGACGTCAGCCAAGTGCCGCCTGCATTGAATTTTGCCACCCTCTGCTGGAGGTAGAGAACCTGCAAGTGAAATGAACCGAAATGGTGCCAATCATCATTTTTTTCTGTCTTGCCTAAACAAAAGTTGTAGTTATAAAATTCAATCACTTCATCAAATGACATTAATAATCCTTAACATTAATAAGCTACTGTATGCCATTTTGATTTACAATCACTGGGATAGAGAAGTGATATTTTATTAGTGCATCTGCAGAAATAACCCAGAAAAATAAGTGAAGTTTTAAAATGACAATTAAAGTGTCACGTGGCAGAGCAGGATGTAATGTTTTTAATCATTTCTTCACCATGCAGTATTTTATAGAAGCACTTTCCAACCACACCGGCTACCCCATGTCCAGATTGGTTGGCAGAAAAATATGGAGGGTCTATGACACTCTAACCTGTCAGGTATACAGTACGTTTCACAGCAAACATGCTTACACACATGGGCACATAAAGACTATGGCATGATGAGACTTTTTGATTACTTTTATGCAGCTTACAAATGCTTCAATAACAGATACAGACCGACACCAGCTGCATGGCAGAGAGAGAGAGAGGGAGAGAGAGAGAGAGAGAGAGAGCGAGAGAGAGAGATCTGCTGTCTTCAACACATCTGCAGGGAGATGGGGGTTGGGGCGTAGGGAAATCATCATTTGTACATATGACAAGAATACCACAACATATTGAAATGATAATTAAGGTATTATGAAATAGGTGGATTATGGGCCAGGTTGAATACGTTCATTCACACTTGTAAAATGAGCATCTGCTATTTCCAGACAAGCGCTAAGAATAGACGGGATAATAGAAACGATGAAATACAGCAATTTGGAGCCCTTTGTTGTGACTCATATGTTGTGTAATCTGGTTATAAGAGCAATGCAGTAATAAATGTTATGCTCTCATGTAGAGGATCCACAACCTGACCCTCCCACGCTGGGCCACCCAAGACGTTCTCGACACCCTGAGGAAAATAGCATCTTTTGAGGTCATGTACAGCATCCTCAGTCACAAGCGAAAAGAGAAGGCCAGGCTCTCGGGGGGTGAGAATTCAAACAAGGGGCGATTAATTAAAAGTTGTTTTGTTAAAAAATACATGGAAAGAATGTTATTACAGGATAAAGGCTAAATATATGTAATGCTGTGAGTCTGTTGGCTGGTTCTTTGCTTATGCTTCAGCCGATGTAATGTGCCAGTTTTCCCAGAGGGCATATTAGCACATATTAGTTAATGGGACAAAGACGATACGTTTTGGAAACCTGGTCCAGTTCATTGCCAACTAGTTTACGTTAACAGGATGTTGAATAAGGTCAATTTAATTTCAACTGTTTCAATGTTTATTTACCAGGGATTCTACTGAATGCCATCTTGAAGAATTTCTCCAAGGCCATAGAGCAAGGAAGCACTCTCAAATTCATCATGTACTCAGCTGTACGTTCAGTGTTGTGGCACATACAACGCACACACACACACACACACACAGAAATGCACAACACACACACATTTATCATATATTATGCAAACTGCTGTTTCACATATCTCCTCTCATACATTATACATCCAAACACACATGTACACACACACGCATCCTTTTGATACGATGTGAATGTTCAGTATACGAGTAATCTATTTGATTTGACGTGTTTGTTTCTCATTCCAGCACGACTCTACACTCATCACCCTCCAGGCTGCCCTAGATGTGTACAACGGCCTTCTTCCTCCATATGCTGCCTGTCAGCTCTTTGAGTTCTACCAGGAGTACGATGGGTAATGCAGCGCCTCTGCCGTTATTGCAAACACCTCTCTCTTTGCACATTCAAGCATGTAGGTCAGATGGACTAAATACACCTCATTTAGATCGTTCCATAGCTTTGCCACTCCAAACCATTCAAATACATTTCTGTTTTCCTTTTCAATTAAAGGAAAACATGGCGGCGAGCCAAGAATGCAATGGCCAATTAAGCGCGTGATACAAAGCCATTTACATAACACTTTGCAGAAATGTGTCATCTCATTGTGCTCATCCTAATGATTCCCCAGATCCTATTCTGTGGAGCTGTATTACCGCAACGACTCCTGGCGTGATCCCTTCCCGAACCCTGTGCCAGGATGCAATGGGCTGAACCCGTGTCCTTTGTCCTTGTTCACTGAGCTGGTCCGGGAGGAGGTGGCAGAGGACTGGCAGACCGAGTGTGGGCTTAGACCAAGATGGTCAAGCATAGGTAGGGACCTGAAGATGTGACCCATTATCATACTTCTTTTGCATTGTTTTTATTATTTGGCATTGTTAAGGCTTCTCTGCAACGTGTCTACACCTGTATACTGTGTGTCTCTACTGACAATAGCGATTGATGATGGCGCACTTTGGGGGGACCAGTGTTGAGTATTTTCAGCTCAGGCTGTTTCTGTTTTGATTTTGGAAAGCTGTCTCACACATTCATATGTACCTAAACAGGGCTGTTCTCTCCCACAGGCGTCATAACAGCTCTTGCAGTGGCTGTTGGTCTCCTGGCAGTGGCGCTGTTGGTTAGCATAGGAGTGGCAATCCACAGGAGGAAAGCACACTACTCAAGGGAGGTGTAGAGCAGAGGACTGTCAGCACATGTGCCACTGATAAGCAATGGTGCCTCTCAGCTGTGGGAATTGCACTAATGATGTAACATGTACATGCTTTGATTATTTTAGGTCTTTATTGGGTGTGTGGGGTTTTACAAGTTCTTATTTTTTTCTAAATTTCCTATGAACTATGTACTTATGACTAAAGGATTATGACACATATGAGTATTTGAATAGTGACAAATATATACAAATATTTTATCGTGGAAGGAAGATATATTACATAAGGAATAAAGACTCATTTACAGCAGTCAACACTTCATGTACATTTTATTTGATATTCTCCAGACAGTACATACATACTGACATTTCACTGTGATTCATTCATATCGTTTGACATTCTTTGCTGTTCAGTCTCTCACTCCTTGCTAGGATCTGTGGGATCTGTGGACAAGACACAGAATGGTGTTAGGCTTTGTTGAAGTAAGCCCAAACAGAATACCGAGTATAGTGTAGTAATACACTTGTCAGGGACCAGGGTACCTTGTCCATATTCACATTGTCTCTAGTATACAGCATAACAATCCATCTACTACTGCTTCTCTTCATTTTTCATCCCTCCCCTCCATCTCTCCCGACCCCTCTCCCCTCCCTCTCATCCCTTCCCACCCCCCTGTCCTTACGTCGGATCTCCAGCTTGCACTCCACTTCGTCCTTTCCAAGCTCGTTGATGGCCATGCAGGAGTACTTGCCACTGTCAAAGCTGCTTGGCTTGCGGATGTTGAGGGTCAGCACCCCCTGGTTGTTCTGCATCAAATACTTGGGATCCTCACCAATGATCATCTTGTTTTTCATCCAGATGATCTTAGGCTAGGATGTATTGAACCAATGGAAAAACTCAGATTAACACATATGCCACAAAATCATTTGCCAAATCTATCAGATAAGATAAAAATGGGCAGGAGCAGTTTAGCATTTTGTTTTATTTTTTCATGGGATTTTTTGTCCTGATCTCTCTGGTGCTAATTATGACCTTTGGTCTGTAGAAACAAACAGAGTTCATCGTGTTCATGAGCGGCACTATCTGGCTGCAGATGCAAATCACACTGCATCGCAGGCTACACCAACATGCACATGTACCTTGGGGAAGCCTCGGACGGCGCAGCTTATGGCGGTGCTGTAACCGGCCACCACAGACCTGTCGACCAGGGGTTGTGTGAACTTGGGCATAGAGGTCATGTCCTTCTCCTTGTAGGGGGGAGGTTTGTATTCCAGGCCTAGGGAGGGGGGGTGAAGCAAACACCATAAATCAGAGGTCACTCGTTTGACACTTGACTCCAGTGTATGATGCACATAAATAGTAGTTATTGGAGCACATACTGTGTTGATACCAATGATGTAACTGTGTTAAAGGGTTTCTTGGCTTGTGATATAATGATTGGGCACTTCCATTAAAATTGTCACACACACACACACACACACGCACACTCTCACACCTGTCTTGGCAATGAGAGCCGTGTCCTTGCTGAGGGAAGGGTCTTCACTCAGGCCACAGAGGTTTTCGCTGTAGACGCGGAACAGGTATTCATTGCCCATGATCAGATCTGAAGCTGTGCAGTTTGTCCGTCTGTTGTGCTCATAAACAGTGAACCACTCCTGGAGAGAGAGAGAGAGAGAGAGAGAGAGAGAGAGAGAGAGAGAGAGATTTGAGAACGTTTGGTACATCATACATTTCCCATAGTGAACACTAGTGAACACAAGCCAGGTTTCAGTGGTTGGTACACGGCAATCTCAGCAAAGCCAGCTAGACCACTGAACCACATGCACTGGATATCTAAGTTAGGGTTGATCTAGCTTTGAATTCCCCTCCTTCCCCTCCTTCCTCTCTCGCCTTTCTCTCTCACCATGGTCTTCTTGTCTGCCTTCTGGATGGTGTAACCTGTAATTTCACAGTTGCCATCATCCTTGGGGGGCTCCCACTCCAGCGCTGCGTTGAAGCCCCAGACGTCTGCCACCTTCACCTTCAGAGGAGGTCCAGGTTTCTCTGATTGGATAAAAGTAATAGTCTCATCTAATGCACCCCCAACATATGACTATACACAAAAATGACTATGAGATTCTTGGATTTGGAAGGCAAATGTAAATGTTAGGGTGTCACCACCTAGAAATGCAAGGTACATCGCCAACAGCTGTGTTAAAGTGTTTTAGAGTGAATTTTTCCTTTAAAGGATCAACTCATCCTCAATGAAAGGATCACCACCACTGTTTTAACATGCAGTGACATAACATATGGCATTTGGTGGATGCCTTTATCCAAAGTGCCTTACAGACCCATGAGTGCATGCATTTTTAACAATGGGTGGCCCCAGTCAGAATCAAGCTGGAAACCTTTTCTTACCAACAATTCTTATGTTAATGGTGGCCCTGTCCTCCACGTTCTCAATCTGTACAACCAGCTCATATGTTCCAGAGTGCTCTCTCTCTGCTGAGCGGATGAAGAGGATGGTGTCCACATTGGAGTTACGGACACCAACCAACTTGTTGTCAATGGGCTGGCCGTCCTTGTACCATGTTGCAATTGGGCGTGGCTTACCCTAAGAGACACAAGGATGATACCTTGTTCGGGATACAACTGTAGAGATTTGACCCACAAAAACTTTGAAAAAAGTGACATCTACTCTTACAAAATGATTGATGGCACATAAATAAAACTACTTAGGAATTAGATAACTTAATTCCTTGGTTGGCCAAATACTAACATCTTTATGGATCCTTTACAGGTCCTTGATATTTCAGAGATATTGAATAATGTAATGTTTTTTTACAGTGTTTTGGAAATTAAATTTTCACTTGGGATTTCCTCTGATCATTGATTATATTTTGTTTGTTGGGATGAGGTATGAAATGGGTGCACATACATTGCAAAGAAAAGTAATATTAAGATTTTAATATTGCATTACATTACATTACAGTCATTTAGCAGACATTTTTATCCAAAGTGACTTACAATAAGTGCATTCAACATAGGTAAGCATGAGAACTACGAGTCACAAAATTGTCTTTCCATTTGTTATTAAAATAAATGCTACTTTTTTTTTTCCAAGAGATGAGCGCCTTGAACGTTTTGCTTTGTACGACCTCACTTCATTTTTTTCTGTGCAGTATTTCACTGTTATTTTAATGTATTTTAGTGAGAGTTAACACAAACTACCTATGTCATACATACTACCTATTGAAGCACATCATTTGTGTGGAACAGATCCAAAGTCCCTGTTCTTAGCCAGTGACTGAGGATAGATCCCAACACTTACCTGGAAGGGGATGGTCAGATTGAGCTTGTCTCCTACTTTCCTGATGTACTTGGTTCTCAGGTGGCGAGGAAGGCGAATCTTGGGCAGTTCTAACGAAGGGGGATGTATCTCATTAAAACAGGAGGTATGATACTATGAAGGCACACCTTTACTATACAATGATAAAGGACTTTTGATACAAGTTGATACAAACCCCCCCCTCACCCTAAGGTGAGGTTTGAAGATGCTCAAAATGTCAAATTGATCTCAAATCTGACTCACAAAAGGCCTGAGTTGACATATAATTCTATTATAATTCTGGTTTCAAAAGCAGACCTGGGTGAAAGAGTAGTTGCAAATAATTCTTTCTGTATTTTTTAAACCTGCTGGGACCAGCGGATGGGTGTACTGCATCATGACAATTCAGACAAGTGTCAGACAAGTTGTCAATCACACTAAAGTATAGTAAATTACCTTTCAAATAATTTCCTGTCTAAACTTTCTGGCACCTTTCTGGTCTTTTGTGGCAAACCCTATCAATCTGGCACCCACATATGCTAAAGCAAACCATAAAATGCATTTTACTTCTTGGCTCCTGTCTGCTCACAGATACACACATATGACTCACCCATAATCTCACGGATGGTGACAGGCTGTGACAATAAAGCAGGGGGACTGCAACCAGCGATATTCTTTGCCACCACCCTGAAGTTGATCTTCTCTCCCACGGGGAGGTTACGCACCACGTAACCCTGCTTCTCACAAAGCTCCTTGTTTGCCACCACCCACTCTGTTTCTACAATTAAAGCAACAAATGACATAGAGTCGGATTATTTTTTCTTATTGCACAGTTAACTTGGCTACTTGGAATGTATTATTTTTAACTGATACACCTCAGCAGTTGAATAAATATCCAATTTTATGTAGGGAATGAGGTGCTCATGATGAATCATGTTAAATGTACCATATTGTAAGTGAGATATAGGCTTAGCAATACTGTCTTATTACCTCCTTCCTTGCAGTATTCAATAATGTAGCCATCCAGGCCTCCGGCTCCTATCTTCTCTGGAGCAAGCCACCTCAGGGTACATGTGCTGTCTGTCACATCATGCACCATCAGACGCGTTGGCTCACTAGTTGGGGCTGAGGGTGAGAGAGAGCGCGAGGCAAGATAATCACAGCGTTGGTTGACAGACAGGTAATGTACAGAGGGAGGGACAGAGACATAGCTTTAAAAAATTGCCTCATGAACAAAAGTTAGAAAATCCCCTACAAGAAGCATAAAGAGGCATGAGATACCCACCGATAGGCATGAAGGGTTTGGAGTTCAGGCTGGGCTGAGACAAGCCAATACTGTTGACAGCAAATACTCTCATCTCATAGAACACGCCTTCAATCATCCTCTTAGCCTCGTAAGTGGTCGACTCATATACATCAAAGTTGAGCTTTGTCCATCTGGAGGACCCTTTCTTCTTCCTTTCCATGAGATAGCCTGATGGAGGGATGGGAGGAAAGAAAGAGTGAGCATGAACCTGGGAGAAAAGGAAATTGTCGTTACAATTTAATACTGACATGTCTTAGATAAACTCAAAACCCATTCTTTACCTTTGATTGGTGCACCGCCATCAAATTTGGGTGCCTCCCAGGTGATGGTGGCACAGTCCTCTCCCACTGAGGTGCACTTGACATGCTCGGGGGCGTCGGGCACATCTAAAGAATAACAGCACAATTTAAAAAGATGAAAATACTTTGAAATAGAAATAAGTTTAATGTTTAATAAACATTCAGTTTCATGTCAGCTGTATTGCAAACCAGAGGGTACATCAATCAATGAACAGTTTTGCTCTGACATATTACAACTTTCTGTCTTTACCAATAAAGTCTTCACTCACCCACAATCTTCACAAACAGCATAGCCTTGTCCTCTCCAGCAGGGTTGGTAACACAGATTGTGTAATTGCCCTCATCCTCCCTTTCTGCTCCCTCTATGACGAAGCAACTCAAGTCCTTCCTGGCCTCCACCCTCATGCGCCCTGTGGATTCTGTGATTTGCTAACAAAGAGGAAATGATAGTCACTAAGCAACATGAAGTGTAGTAGCACAAGTATTGTGAACATTGCCAGAGTACATGTTATAGTGCTACAGGCATAACCCACAATTACATCTCAAGAAAAAAAGAGGTAGCATGCAGGCCTGGGAATGGGTCAGTCGGGCAACATTAGACACAAACCAATGTACATTTTAGTAAATGTAAAGTGTTTATATGGCTCAGTGTGTAGAGCATGGCACTAAGTGCGAGGGTGTCCCCTGTGTATGCACAGATTGGAGTTTTAGTTACACAAGCATTTCTCAGAGGCAGAGCAGCTCTGGAGGCAGAAATTAATTGGTTGAGTTAAACCTCAGTGGGCGGAGCCAAAAAAACTGCTTCTCTGGCAAAGTAATATTAGACTGAAGCCCCATGAAAAGTTATCTTGTTGAGCTAGTTGACAAAGTTTCAATTTCAAACTAGCCATACTAGCCTATAGCTACATGGGTAAGCTAGTTCTAAGATCAATGCCATGGTCATGATTGAAAAAAAGAAGTCCTTACCATTTGTATTTTTTATTTATATTTTGACCAGAATTCCTTCTTTGCCATTCAAGTTTGACGTTTAGCTAACTTCTGCTAAAAAAAAAAAAAGGTTCTTTGGTTCCACCCATTGAGATTTAATTTGACCAATGAGATTATTTCTGTTCTGTTGTATAACTAAAACAATCTGCTATTTGCTCATAGCATTCTATGGATAAAACTGTCACCAAATGTCATATGTTATATTGATAGCACATGGCTGTGTAGAAAATAGTTTTAACTGTTAGTTGTCTCTTTCTGGGTCCTTACTTGATCTCCTTTTGACCATACAACGGTGGGTGCTGGTTCCCCTGTGATCTCCACATCCAGGCGGAGCTTGTTACCTGCCACGACGATGATGGTGTTCTGGGACACCATGTTGCCAGTGGTGTCCAGGTGGATCTTGGGAGGATCTTGTCAGTGTACAGAGTATAAATGGAGAGAGTATAAATGCCTCTTTTAGGATATGAACTCGATAGGAAACCAGCTAAAAAGAGATTTTAATCATTTGTGTACTGAAGTACTTCAAGGCTACTGTACCTACCTTGTCTAGGCACATAGTCAATCTTGATTTCTGTTTTGAGAGAAAAAAAGTGTTAATATTATGCAAGCTGATGGTGATTAATGCATCCACGATAGTATCTTTGTCATCATTCTGCCTTTCTCACCCAAGAAGTTGAGTTTGGCAGAAAGTGACAGGGCGTAACCATCGGGAATAAATGTGTAGTCTCCCGCATCCTCTGGCTTCACATCATCAATAGTCAGTCGGTGTATCCTGAAACAAACAATAGAGAGGATCTTATGGAGGGAAAAGTTCACATTTACCTCTTAAAATAAAGATAATGCTTAGATAAAGACAGAATGTGACAAAATGTGAAATGTGTGACGCAGGTTTGACAAATACTCCACAAATTGCCTTCAACCTATTTGTGCTTAATGCACGTACCTTCCAATGTGAGTCATTTTGATACGGTCACTTGCTATGACCTCCACACCATCTTTGAACCACTTCCCTGTCACCTTCTCATCAGACACCTCACACTTGAACACAGCCTGATCTGTCGCCTTGACCGTCAGATCAGCAATGTCCTGCAAAACCTCCAGTTCCTTTTCTGAATAAGACCATAGGTGAAAAGACCAGGCAATGGAGAGATAGATAGATAAAGAGTGCAAAGGTAGAGAGAGGGAGGACAAGGATCATGATCTCACATCTAGACACCCACTGCCATGAGGTATTCATTTGTTTACAGAGCGCTGCATTTGATCCTTGGGCCACCACTTGAGGATGGCTGCATCCACTACATTGAACAGCATAGGATGAAATGACTTAAAACACAGATTAAACTGACTAATAAAGCCTAAGCCTATGCACTGGTGTAACATCATTTGTACCCTGACAGAGATCTCATTAAATATAGGAATATGTTTTGGAACCTCTGCAAACACACTAACTGAACAAAATAAAAATCCTTCTCAGTACACACAAAGTGTGGTACCTTCCACCTCCAGTTCTCCTTTGGTATGCCCCCCATTGGTCCAGGCATGGTACATCCCAATGTCATCCAGGGTAGCTTCCTGGATGATGAGTGTGTGCTTTATCCCATCTTTCTTAAAGCGATACTTCGTTGAATTTGTTTCTCTGGTAAGTTCTTGGTCCTCAAAGAACCTGAAAAAGCATATAAAATGAGCATATCACATCTCTTTCAAACATGTCAACATGTCAATTTAATACAAAGTAGTAATTATTTAGGGGTATCATAAAAAACTTGTCATCAAACTGAGGACCCGATGTAGACGAATAACTTGTGAAGTGAAAACCAAGTAAAGTTACAAACATTTGTGTGTGATCACACAGCAGTCATGAAGGCCATCAACTCTCTAGAACTATGATACTGTAAAAGAATTTCAGAAAACAGGAAGTTGTTGAACTGTGAGTTGTGTGAGTGTCTGTTTTGCTTCTTGAGGGGATTAAAAGCTATAGCCTGAAATGGATCCATGCTGTACTGAGCAATGTAAAATCTGAGACTGGAGTTTGATAAAAAATTGCAATGTTACTGACCACATGACGTGGGCGCCCTCCTCAGACACCTCAATCTCAAACTCCACTCTCTCTCCCACAACCACGTGGTAGTCATCCATCAGCTTAGTGATGGTCACAGGGGGCTCTGGGTGGAAGAGTGAGATGATAGAATGATCAGTGATCAGTAATCACTACTCTCTCATGTCAGATGAGCATTGTTAATGAACTCTCCAAGAAGAGATGGTGCACCTTTGACAAACACCTCTGTGAAAGACTTATCTTCGCCAATCACACACTCATACGCAGCGTCGTCAGCCAGGGTCGTCTTGTTGATGGTAAGCGTTCTGACATTCCCATTCGCCTCAATGATATACCTTGCAAAGTGATAGATGGACAGAGTGTTAAAGTGTCAAGATGTTCATTTAAACTTTAAAAAATTAAATTGACCCTGATGGTGTTGTGCCTTATATCTATCTATCTATCTATCTATCTATCTATCTATCTATCTATCTGTCTCTTTTGACATTAGGTTTCAATGATATCCCTTTAATTTTGTGCCAAATCATTGTTATTTATCATAAAACAACACTTAGATTAAAGTTTCATTTAGGTTAAAAGTTTGATGTAATTTTTGAAACTTTTTCTCTCAGAGAGCCAGGCCTCCATTTCAATTTTCACTTGGGCCATCTTGAAGTTATCGTTCTACTTATGGACCATTAACTTCAGACCAGAGAGGTCTTTATCCATGTTTTAGGGGCATCAAATGTCTTGGCAATGTAACTTGCCTGCCCCTCTGAGAGGCTAAGTATGACCTCCTATAAATAAAAAGTGTTGATGGCGGCGTAGTTTGAAAATGTGATGTTGTGGCACAGATAATTTTAGCGTGATATTTTTAAAGCGCTGCCCAAGGATGAATAGGATACAGCCTAATACTACTACTTTACTCTTAGTTGTGTTATTATATGTCTCGACTGCTGTAACAAAAAAAATTCCCCCCCGGGGATTAATATAGTACCTACCTACCTGTCTAATCAAGCATATGAGGCATACATGGTGAAAAAAGACACTAAAACAAGGGACATATGAACCATCAAGAACCATGTGTGTGTGCGTGTACTTGGCTGAGGGTTTGATCTCCTGTCCGTTCTTCAGCCATTTGACCTGGGAGTTGGGATCAACCACCTCACAGGTCAAAACAATCTTCTTGCCCTTCTGCACTGAATAGCAAGAGTCAAGCTTCTTCAGGAAAGCTGGGGGTGCACACAGACAGCAAGCAAATGATTATGCTTTGATAATACTGTACGCATTCACTATCGTACAGTTCATCCCTATGAGCTGCTATGACCTTCCCTCTCCTCCATCCTCTCTCCCTTTCACCTCCTCCTTCCTCTTGCTTTTCACCTCATCCCTCCCCCCTCTACCTCCCCAGCAGTAAAATCTCACCTCCTTATTCATTTCCCTGCGTCTTCCACTGCTCCTCCACTTCTGCCTCACCCTTCTCTTCTGACCTGACCCGACTTACCCTCACTATGCTTGGGCTGCACAGTCATCTTCTTCAGACGTTTCAACATGCCCCTCAGGTCGGTGATGCCATACTCAAAGGCGATTTTCTCATACTCGCTGGGATGGGCACTCTTAAGCAATTCCCACACATCAATCTGTGGTTTCTCGTCTTCAGGTTTCTTCCTCCTGTCAGACAAGGAAAATGAATTTCACGGTGAATGTCATGGATAGGCAACAGGGGCTTTCTAAATGGTGGCAATCATAATCTGAGTGATTAATCAATGCTTGATACTTTTTTCAACCAAAAAACTCTCAGCGTCTCACTTCTTAGCGGCTTTTAGCAAAGCGCTGAAATCCAGATCTCCCTCATCCTCTCCAGCATCCCTGTGTGTGTATGGAAACAGGCATACAGTATAACAAAGAGCAGTGTAATCGAGATCAAGCATACCCTCTGTGCATGACACAAATACACTAAACTCTGATACCCCATGCTGAAAGACACTTTCACACATGTGCACTTGAAGACAATTAGTACACATAGTACACATAGACAATTCTAAATAGTATACATCTGCACACAAACACCACTGAGACTTAAACACAAACCCCCATGCACTTACGCTCTTTTGAAGGCAGACAAAATATTTGCCTGCTCTTCCTGATGTGCAGCTGAAATGAGAGAAGTTGCAGATAACACACATTAGGGCTGGCTCAATTCAAAACAACAGCTCATATGGGATCTGAGTCGGTGTCACCCGGACAGTGTCTGGTTTCACTCACTCTCTACAGAAATCTCAAAGGTGGCGCTGTCACACTTGTCTTTGGCTGTCACCTCACACCTGTAGCCCCCAGCATCACCAGGGACCACTTTGATGACCTTCATTTCATAAGTATAGATCTAGGGGGAAGATTAGTTCGTTAATTAGTTAATCTAGTTAGTTAGAAAGGAAGAGAGAGGGTCGGGTTTGAATAGTAAATAAAAGTTTCCCTCTCTTTCTCAGACGCGCACACACACATCTTAGTACACACACCTTAGTATTTCTGTCGTAGGTTTCTTTGAACTGCAGATGTTTCCCAGCCTTGCTGCCAAGGTCCAGCCACTTGCCCTTCAGCCATTTCATGGTGGGCTTCCTTGTCAGGGTGGTTGAGTCAACCATGGCTATAAAAGTGATATCCGACCCTGCCATTCACAAACAACAATCAGTAAGCTTGTATGGTAAACCACAGGTCAGCTTGTGATGGCTAGTTTGTCTGTCTGTCTGTCTGTCTGTCTGTCCATCCAGATTTGTGTGTCCGACCTGCAACAGCAACTGTGCTTTCTGGGGGCCTCTCCACGAAGAGGCCAGTGAGCTCGGTCTTCTCGGGCTCTGAAAGGAAGCACAAAAAAATTGTTCATTTATTGTGTTCTATAGGATCAATGAAGGCTTAATCTAACGGCCTGTTTAGAAACATTGCTTACATTCAAGAGCCTGCAAACAGCAATGGCATCATCCACAGTGTGCAGAAATATCTCTTGAAATAACAACTTTCCCTTTTCATCACATACAACGCCTGCCCAAGCTCCTTTTAGTGATATCAGTATCAGTCATATCATCTACTGAAATTCTCATCAGTGACCTCTAGAGCGTCTGTGCTTTGCTGTGCTGTGTTTTTGGTAAAACACCCTTATCTATCAAAAGTCTTTAAACACAGGGAACTTTGAAATTCACTGTCATGACAAAAACTTTTGATGTCAAGGTAAAGGACAAATCCACTCCCACAATGATTTTATACACTGTGTTGGGAGACTACCATTATGGACATAGATTTTGCAGAAATATGTGCATTTTCTGCTCCATAATATGATTTAAGATTAATTTGGGTGCAAAAGCTAAAAGAAACATTCTACGTTTACACAAAATCAGTGTCCTTATTTAATGTACATGTAGCAGCAACAGGGTTTCTTCTTGACATCTTCCTGATAAGAGTCATCTGGCTTCCCACTTTGTGGCAGAGATGTTCATATTAGAAACAAAATCATAGCCTAAAACATAAGTCTGTTTTAGAGTTTATTTTGGCTTTGAAACTCACCATATTTTATTCATATACTCCATATCTATAAGCCACACAAATTAAACCATTGCATTGACACAACTATATATGCCGCTTCAACAACAATGGAACTCAAATTCATTTCAACAGTAAAGCGCTCAATGTCCTCAGCTCAAAACACGAGCAGATACAATGTGTTGCAATAATGCATCAACAAGGACAGGAGTGCAGTGTGATGCGATCATATCTTTCAGCAAGCAAAAGCTCCAGTGATATATAATTGCATCAGCAAAGTATCATTTCCAATTGGGAGGTGCTACCCCATAATGTGCCAATGAATTTTCAGTGTTAAGTATAGTACGTCCAGCAAGTGCACCTGTCCATCTCCATATATCACCACTATCTCACCCTAACTACTGAACAGAAATGGATATTGACAAACTCAAACCAAGATTTAGCGTTCAAGGTACTCGTCTATGCACAATGCAAGATTTGCTTACATACATGAATAGCATACTGTACAGGCCCCTGCTTGGCTTTATGAAAATGTTTAACTCACTGAGAATAACTGGGTCTAACAAACCTGATTTATGAATTACTCAAATATAAAAAACTAACTCCATTTAGATCTTACCAATGCACAGACTTGTATACATCAAACCAATCAGACATAAAACACACAACACAATATTTCAGTTGCATACAAACAGTTGCATACCCCTGTTTAAGTATAGCAAGTATGGTATAACAGTATAACAATTCACTGTTATACTGTACCATAAGTCAAAGTATACACATGAGATAAAATGGATGGAAAATGAGTAAATGGAAGAATTGTTACTGAATTATTATTATTATGTTGAATTATTACACTATTACACCACACAGTGAAATGCATTGAAAGTTGCTTTTTCCATTCTAGAGGTATTCTAGAGGTAAGATCATAACTGTTATGAATCCAAATATAATAAGTTATAATTATAAGTTGATATAAGTAATCAAATGTTTCATTACTGAACTTTCAAATCAGCAGACTTGGGACAAATCATTATTTGAAATGACTTTGATTACTCTCTTGGACTGATCTTGCCAGGCAGTGCTTGGCACAAAGGAACCAATTAGTTTACCCCATAGAGTGCATACGTCTCCCACTCATCCTGCACTTAAATGGCATTTTGTTTAGAAGGATTCTTGTTTCAAACATGGGCACGTGTTAAAATACATGCGTTTAAATTTAAAAGTTTGTTCCCCTCAAGACACTGTGAGTGTGATATACGACACCAGGCAGATGACACAAACAGTACCATGTAGGGAACACACTTTGTTCTTAAGACAGTCAAAAAGTTTTCATGGCAGGGATTTGTTTTTTGAGAAACTGGAAATATCTTCCTGTTAACATTCGTTAGCAATGCTAGTGTAAGTCTCTCTCCTCTCTCCATGCCTTCAAAAGACTGTGCAGTTGGCCACGTAATGATAAGCAATCGCCACACACAGAACACAACACCCCCCATGGGTATGGCTTTAAATGGCCTTGTAATGATAAGCACTTCCCACACACAGCACAGAAAACCCCACTCTAATAGGCCCACAACTTTGCAAACTGGGGACCAATGAAAATATGGTTGGCAAGATAAATAAAAACAAACTAAAAGCGATGGCTATGGTGTGTCAGGGAGAGTTTCTTCCTGCACACCACAGAGCATGTAAAAAATGTGTCATCTGCCCCTGGGTAATAAAAACAATACCTACTAGATATGGTAGCAGACCCCCAAATAGCAAACAGTATTGCAAATAAGATTCCAAAACAGAACAGGAAAGAGACAAGCCCAATTTTAGATTTATACACATGGCCTTTCGAATGGCCTTTTGAATGCTGGTGCATCAGATGACTGATGACTTTAGTAACTGTACAGGGGATTTAGAGAATGCCAACTTTCATATTCCAAATAACCTTGTCACAAGCTATTAGAGATTTGCATTTTGAAGCGTAGCATATGAGGTTGTGAAACTGCCCTTTGGTCTGCCCTGAGCTGCAAGGACATTTTCCAAGTGCATGGAGTTGGCAGTGATGCCATTAAACAAGAAATATAATTTTTTTGGACACTTGGCTTCCAGATCACACCACATGGCTGTGATACACACCCAGACACTAATAGACCATCTGAAGGCCTTTGGGCTTTAGATAACCTGGTCTGCTCTTCTGTGCAGTTCCGGGCCTTATAGTTTGACTCGGTAACTATGAGTTCTTGGCTGATTGCAGCCCACTTGAGCTCTCTTCACAGGTTCCAACAGCCCAAATGTTCAGTTGAGGGGTGGCGGGCTATAAAAGTGTCATTATGTCAGAGGTTACTTGGTATGTTAACAGCAGCAGCTGCCACTGTTCCTCTAGGGCTATAACACATGAACCACAGCTGTGTTTCCACTCTCATTGTTTTAACGCCAGAGGGACAGAAGCAAAAGATAGCTGGTATCACAGCTCACATAAGTGTTGGACAGCTTTCTTCCCATGGAAAGACAAATTCCTGTTAGCTCAAGGAGTATGAAGAGCATGATTTGTCAATGCCTTGTCTGATTTTGTTGGGGGACAGTGGTAGAGGACAGAGCAGTGAACAAGGACAGAGCCACAGCCTCACTGGCAATTGAAACATGGTAAATGGACCATTTGAATGCACTATGCCCAGTCTGGGCTTCACATGTCAATCATCCTGAAGTGAAGTGAGTTCAGACCACTCCAGCCAGCTCTGTATTTTTTAACTCAGGTGAAGTCAAACTAGTTGGAGGTGTGGCTTGTGAAGTTGAAGGTTCAACCAGAGAAGTTTCAAGGCCCTTCAGCTGGGGGGGTTGCTACTTTGTGGATGCTTTTGAAGAGAGCTTCTGTAGGGGATATGAATGCTGCAGCAACCAGGGCTTCCCTACAAACCTTTATAGTTTACAATGTGGATCTAGCCAGCAGATCTGTGGTACACTGTCTGAGTTCTGCCCACTGCAGAGGAAGCATTAGTTTAAACATATTGGCAATTAAAATTTGGACTAGCAGCTTGTTGAATATGATCGATCAACACATCCGCATATAAGGTGTGATGAGCATTAAGTTATCATGAGTGACATTGAGTAAACAACTGAAAGAAACCTTACTGTAAGTCTATTTCATAGGCACAGTTCTCTAATGGGCCAAATCAGATAAAACCAAGGTGGCCTCGCAGAAGTTCAGCTCCCAACCTGGGAATGTTTTATTTTCAAGGCAGCGCCCAGCCAAAGAAGACGTATAGACAAGCTTGGGATATGGTGAACATCCAGTTAATCATAACTGTTGAACATGGCCATTTGAATAATTATATTTTGTCATGCTTTGATTTCAGTCCAAATTTAAGCAGTCAAAATGATTTCAAATTAAAATGGACCCAAGTCCACTAAGCACGTCATATATTATGTGACATCCTGACCAGCACATAATACTAGTATTATACACAACAGAATATGTTAAAGACACGCAGACCATGCTCTTGGAGGGGCAAAAGTAAATTGTCCAAGAGAGATGTTGCTGTTTCTCTTACCATCCTCTCCAGGTTCTGAATCTGCTGCGGACAAGGAAGCAAGTTTAACTGAAGCATGATATACAGTGGCAGTAGAAACTAATAACAAATAATGTAATAAACATGTCAGTACAGTAAATGGACAAAGAGTAAACAGAAAAATCATGCCCCATCAGATTTTACAAAAATCCACAAAAATCCAATCCACCTTGCCATCATTAGGTTGACCAGTGTCTTCCTTTTATCAAGTTTAATGCTACGGCATGCAAAACTAAAAAACATAAGTAGATGAATAGAACATATACAGTGGAAACCAGAACTGAGCATACAGTATATTGTTGTATACTGTACTAGTAGATAAAACAAACAAGTTCAACATAAAAAACATCCATAAATTGGTTCAAGCATAGTCTATCAGTTTAATGACAAAAACAACATAAAGGCATTCCAATTTTAAATGGTATAATATGTATATATGGAACTTGACAATGACATAGTATATTTATTCAGAAACATTTAGCAAATTCCTTCGTATTGGCATTAAAGGAACAATACATAAATGTTTTTGTTTTTACATACAATAGTTACATAATGCACGGCGCCTGGAACAAACGTGGAAAATATTTTAAATTGAATGGTAAAACATACAACATTCATGCACATAGTTTTCACACAGTCGAGCGCATGTATGCACATATATCTGTGAATACATTATATAAATGCATTATATAGACAGATACATTAAATAAGTACATTCGACATATAGTGCTCTCCCTTACCTGACACTGAAGGTAGTTCATCAGCTAAAGAAAATTAATGGCAATTAGCTTGAGTCATATTATAGTGAAGAATATTCACTATATAGTTACTTAGTTGTAATTAATACAGTTGATAAGAGCGTCTATAGTGTGTATTCCCTGACACTAAGTGGTCCTTCTTTTCTTCTGGCTCTGCTTCAGCTGAGCAAATAAATATCATTATGGACTGAATGAAAGCAGAAACGTGACTAGGGCAACATTCAACATTCAGGTATCGCACAAAAACAATACATCTGTGAATGAGCTTATTCAAAATGCAGAGACAGAACAGTTACAGATATTGCCTCACACGTCACATGCCTACAGTAAAATGTAGTCCAAAGTCCATTAAAGAAATAATTATCACAAATTGCAATTAGGAATTGCATCAAAATCCACACAGATGCTTTGCATGATCTTTTTTTTTGTTTTATATAGACAGACAATTTCTCTACAGTCTAGAACCATACATGCTACAGAAATCCACTCAAAATCTCTTCATCAACAACAACACAGAAAGGAATATCAAATCACGTTAGTCTGTTCAACAACAACAACACAGAAAGGAAAATGGATTCACATGAGGGATGCTGTGATGTGCACACATACAGATTGCATAAATGTCACCCTAAGAGGCTTCACTTCAGTTATTTTTGACATCAGATAAATCCAATGCAATTAGCAAAACACTTTTCCTCCTCTATAGGTGCTGCTTCAGCTAAAATGAGTGAAACATACTGTAAGCTGGCCAAGAAATGCATACACGGTAAATCAAATGCATAATAGCCTTATCCTCTTCAGTAGCTCCATGCTGTCTCATACAAAGTGAATGATTTATATCTTCATGACTCAAATTCTCACAGTAGTTACTCAACCTTTAATCTATACCCCATTCTATTAAGATAATTACCATGATTGATTAGTTCAATTCACTCAAACGCACTCAGTGCCCTATATTAGAGCACTGTGTGAATGCACTGAATCACACCAAGTCACACCAAAAGTCGTTTTCCCTCACCCACTTCAGTTGGCTCTTCTGCGGCTAAAATTAGTGGGTTTTAATTTGAAACAGGAGATGAAAAGCAATATTGTGGTATCCCATTGGGAAATGTATTTTCAAGCACACTTCAACAGCTGAGCAAATACACGTCATCAGTGTGAAACACATAAAATCTACCAGTCTACCATTACATGACCACACTCAAATATGGCTTTGCGGACAATTTTTTTCCCCATTGTGCTATTTCTACATCAGCTTACAAATAACTGGGATATAAGACTTGAAGTCAGTTGCCATCCTGACGAAATCATACAGCTTGTGAATGAAGAATTTGTGCATGCCGATTATGAAGGCAGGGCCTGTTCTGCTGCATGACAGCCAAACAAATGTGAGAATGTGAGAGCTATAATCAAGTCACTATGTGATAATGTAAAGGCATATGAAAGGTCAGTACGCCGTTGCTGTAGTGCAGCTGACTTACCCTCCCCCTCCGGTTTCACTGAAAAATAGAAACACACATTAGAAATACATTTTCATTTTCATCACTTAAATGGTAATTTGAGGGCTTTTAACAATCTTTCCTAATGAAAACAGATGGAGGAGCACGAACCATGCATTGAACAAGCATTTTCTGTTTTCTTTTTTAACCGTACTTACTTTAAGATTTTTATCTAGCTGTTTGTCCGCAACACACTTTAAAATGGTCAACCTTGGAATGTGTATGAGGTTGCATAACCCAGCACACATATCTCTTGAAACTGATATATCACCCTGAATTTCAGTGGCCTCATTTTATCATTGGGGTCACTTCATCACCCAGATATTTCAGGAATGGACCGGACTGTCTATGTTGGTTGCCAAGACTCAATTCTGGTCAAGCCTGGAACGTTCACAGAACAGGGCGAGGTGTGTGGAGTGTGTTTTGTTGTCCTGAATCTGGTTAAATAAAATTCTTAACAGAAATAGATGCATGTTATATACCCAACTCCCCAAGTGATTCTCTGGGGCTGACTGCATTACTGCAATAGCTGGAAAAGGCCAGGAATGGTGTCTTATGACCTTGCTGAAATCACGCCAGTTCTCTTGAATTGCACACCAGTGCCTTGAACAGTCAGAGTTGACCTGTGCTTCACTATTCAGCTATTCTTGCTAAAAATGGTCATGGTCATGATCTTGGCTTTCTGCTCTAAATGTCTTCATATTTAATTTCTTAGAATTCCTTTTTTCAATTGGCATATTGTTGGAGAGACTTGGGTGTCAAGCCAGGCACACAAGTCAAGTATCTTAATACCACTGGATTTGATAAAACCCTTTACTTTTTCAGTTATCATTTAAAAACCTGTATGCCCATTTTTAACCCATATGACTTAAAGGTTAATATTATGTCCCCAATCACTGCGTAACAGAATTTTCTTCGAAACATATCAGGATCGTAGCCTGTAACTTCATAGGTTCAAATATTGCAAATATTAAACAGTTTGTGATAAAAGCAGTGTAATGAACTTCTGAATTGCTGCTCCCCTACAGTTTCAATGTTCCCTTCAGAGAGTGACTTGTCTGTGGTTTCCCATATGTCTTGAAAATGTTTCAGAGGTGGGGGTGGATATGTAACTGATTCAGTCTGGCCCTGATTCAGTCTGTTTGATTTGCCTTGAGACCATGGCAAGCCATGAAGTAAGTAAGTAAGTATGTAAGTAAAACTTTATTTATATAGCACTTTTTTAACAGAGGTTACAAAGTGCTTTACATCAGCAAAGATACAGAAAAAGGAAAACACAGACACAGAGCACATACAAAGAAAATACATTCAAAAGTACATACAAACACAACCGTTGTACAAACACAGAAAGCTTTCAGCAATCAGCCACCGCCCAGAGCACACCATGAAATTACAGAAAGGCCATCCTAAAAAAGTGGGTTTTTAACTGTTTTTTAAAGCAATCAACAGACTCAGCTGATCTAATGGGAAGGGGGAGATTGTTCCAGAGTCTGGGTGCCAGAACAGCAAAAGCACAGTCGCCTTTGGTTTTTAGTTTGGCACGCGGTATAGCCAACAGGTTTTGGTTGGATGACCGAAGTGACCACTTGGTGGTGTAAGGGTTTAGTAGCTCAGAAATGTAGGCAGGAGCTAAGCCATGTAGTGCTTTAAAAGTGACCTGACAGGATCTTGAGCCATTGCTACCAATACTTATCACAGGCTATACTATTAAACTAGACATACTATTGAAAAAGGTTCGTTGGCATTATATGGGAACTCTTCTGGTTCTTTTCTGGGGATTTTGCGTGTCATTTTATTACTATAGTACAGCCAAACAAGCTCTTTTTGGTACTATATAGACATAGACATATATGGACTGTAATGAGCCTTAACCTTCTCTGTGTTGTATTAAGAGTTACTTCAGGTAGGTCTTCATCTCAGGATTTTGGAGAGAGGTTTTTTTTTCCTATCTATCCATGACAGCTTAATTTACTACCGTTTAACATTCCAGATATAAAGGCAGGTGTCAAGTGACCTGACCTTGTCAAACATTAACACTTGGTCTCTCTTGACAGCATGCAACAAAGCTGATAAATGATATCATTGCAGTTTTTAAAGCTGATAGAGTTTGTTTTAATCTGTTTGGAGTGCCAGGTGGGTGGAGAGTGCAACAATGAGTGCAACAGAGTTTAAACAATCAAAGGAAAGTACTTGAACATCACTTAAGTGTTTAGTAATTATTTGTGACCCAGCTCTGAACTTTCGATTTACATTATGGCAAACTGGTATTGTGGTTGTTATTGTTATAAAGTGTGCAGCTGGAAAGAATGATTGGTGTAAATTAGCTAACATGTCAGTTGACTGCAGGGATGTAAAAATATCATGGGGTTAAAGGTTAAAAGTCTCACACCTCATCACCAAATGCAATATTGATAAGTAGCAATTTTAAAAGTAAACTGTCTAATAATGCAATGAAGTCACAAGCTCCATTTAGCAGAACGATGAAGCAATTATTCCATTATATATACACAGTATATACACACATACACACTGCATATCAGCTCAGCTTTGCACCGAGAAACTGATATACCTAGCTGTGGGCATGCTATATTTAGTGAACAGCATGTTATCCAGCACTAATATAACGTGACCATACACAGCAACCAATCCAAAGTGTCTTATAAGGCTACATCTGGGTGAGTGATTCAGCCTCAAACTAAATCATTTGTACTTGAAATGACGGCCTTGATGATAGGGTTTACTAATGGCAGAGCAAGTCATAGTCTGTACTAGAGGACTTCTTCCTATTGAAATTCAGCTTAAGTTGGTAGTGAAAAAAGAGGTGGTGACAGACAAGTTGTCAACAGGAGTTGAAGGAGGAGAGAGCAAGACCAA
Source organism: Monocentris japonica (assembly GCA_900323365.1). Classification (NCBI taxonomy): domain Eukaryota; kingdom Metazoa; phylum Chordata; class Actinopteri; order Trachichthyiformes; family Monocentridae; genus Monocentris; species Monocentris japonica. The sequence goes on along the minus strand of OOFE01020881.1, from coordinate 2,493 downwards.
GTATAGTCATCAAGCATGGATGTCTGACTCGTCCATGTACAGGAGAAAATCTTTTCATCATTTTTGGTGCAATAGGAAAGAGGAACAAACAATACATTTCACATTGCTTGCTCGGTTGTTCTTTATATAACTAATCAACATAGAGAACAGTTTTTTTTTTTGCAGTGAAGATTATTTCATTTAAAAGTATTAGTATCCTGAAATAGGTGTACACTTGGGCAGGGGAAACGGTTTCAGTTTAAGGTGCCCTCTTAAGTCACAATGATGAAAGGAGTTATGAGCATGAAATATATCGCGACTTCCATCCACCTCCTCCCCTCACACTCATTTACTAGTAAACTGTCATGGGCTTGATTGAATACATTGGATCTATATCAAATTGGGAAGGGAGCACCAGGCCTGCAGACCAGAGTGAGGAAACTTTTACAGATTACATAATGATTTATCTCAGTTACCATTGCAAACGGGTTACAACAAAACCTGATATGCTAGGGTATGTGATACACTATGAGCTTATGAGAAAAAAATGAAGTGGAAAAGGTCAAGAGTTATGGAAGACTATATTTAGCAGTTAGTGGAAAGGCAGGATCTGTAGCAGAGGTAAAAAGAAGGAAATGCCACTGAAGGACCAGAGAAGACTATTTGTCTTATCTCATCTTAAAAAAGTTATACAAAATCTGTCCCAGGGCGTGCAACTTAACCCTAACCCTAACCTAAAGGAGTTGGTTATTTGAGGCCTGAGGTCAAGCAGAGGTTAACAGGTGAGTTGGGCTTAGACTAAAAGAGTAGTGGGTGTTGGAGACATACAGTAAGCAAAGAGGAATCGTATCCATATTACATGGAAAAATTCTGTGGCTGTATATGGCGAATCAAAGTAGCACCTGGTTATATTTCTGGGACAAAAATAAAAAAGGACAAGCTTAGACATTTAAAAAAGATGAAGACATGGACAGATGAAGATATTAAAAGAGTTGAATTACACATGAGACAAGTACAGGGAAGCCCATCATATTCAATAACAAAGCCTAGCTTGAAATGTGAAATAAGGGTTTGAGAGGCTACACCATCTTACCATGACACGCCCTTAGCCTGTAAAACTCAACTCCCTCTCATGTTCTTATCCTCTACTGCAATCTCTTAGTCTCTTATCTCAGGTTCGGTTACAGTCAGTGCAGTGATTTAGAGCCATGCTGGGTCAAAGTGGATAAGGGGAGGACAGATGGCTCATCAGAGGTGAAGGAAGACAGGCAACTATATACCCTTATATCATATAGTTATAAGATATAAGGTATATATATATACAGTATACATATATATATATAGTTATATATAACTATATAACTATCCTTCATCTGAGCTTGCCAAGTGTAAAGGGTGACGGCAATATGTCTTTTACAAACTGTCGCATCAATAATCTTTGCAGAAGCATCACCAAGTATTCCTTATTTATTTCTATCTTGTATATAGATGAGCAAAATCTATGAACTAAATCTATCAATAATAAATCTGAGCTTTTCATCTAACCATTATCACCACTAACATTACTCATATGGCAATCAGCCAGGGTCAATTTGAAAAACATGCCTTTCAAACACGTCATTATAACAATAAGAATGATGATTATTGTCATCTTATCACCTCAAGACTCCAAATCAAATAAAGTCAAGTCAAGTCAAGTGATTGTGTAGCCAATTGATTATGTCTGTCATAGTCAGAGTCAGAGTTAATGTTAATTTTATATACTGATGTTACATTTTGATGAAGAGAGTCAAGAGCTCCCATGTGCTCATTCAGAGCTCAGCATGGGATAAAAATGTTTTTAACTATCAGTGTAAATAAGGTCTTGCTGTGAGTGACTACAATTCTCCGTAAAATGAATTTAAAGTATACAAAACATTTTAGCAGTTAGCTAGTCTTAAACATACTGTAGTAAATTGGCCTTATGTACACATATACAGTACCAGTCAAAAGATTGGACACACCTGACTGTTTCTCATGATCTTAAAGACATTTTGATCTAAAGGCTTATGCTTAAATGCTTGAAATTAGTTTCTTAGACAAATATAAATAGTGAAGTTGATCCCTATGTATGAATTTCTTTTCAAAACTAAAATTTAAATTAAAAAAAAAAGTTTTTTTGAAATGCACCCCCAATGAGTAGTTTTCATTTAGAACTTGAAATTTTACATTTAGAGGTGGAGAATGTTGAAGATCAATTGTTAAATCATGATTTTAAAAGCACACATAGTGATTGTGGCCTTTAAAAGTTCATTTGTGGAATTTCTTTGCTTGTTAATGCCGAATGCCAAAGGGTGGCTACTTTGAAGAATCTAAAATCTAAGATAGTATTGATTTGTTTAACATTTTTTTGGTCACTGCATAATTCCTTTCATGTTATTTCATAGTTTTGATGATACTGTTATTCTAAAATGTGGAAAATAGTAAAAATAAAGAGAAACTCTTCTACGAGTAAGTGTGTCCAAACTTTTGACT
>OOFE01020880.1:0-16436 GCA_900323365.1 Monocentris japonica | reverse complement strand
ACTGCAGCGTATCATTCGCACTGCTGAGAAGGTGATTGGCTGCAATCTGCCATCCCTCCAGGACCTGTACGCCTCAAGGACTCTGAGACGTGCAGGGAAGATTGCGCCGGCCCCTCTCACACCGGACACAAACTCTTTGTAACACTCCCCTCTGGCAGGAGGCTGTGGTCCATCAGGACCAAAATCTCACGCCACAAAAACAGTTTCTTCCCGTCAGCAGTCGGCCTCAAGAACAAGGCCCCGGACCCCCACTGACACGGACTCTTTACACCCCCCCCACCCCACACACACACAGACACACAAAGGCAACTTGCACATATTTCCCACTTGCACCTTATTGCACATATCTCATCTTGTTATATGTTTTGTCTTTTTTTATAATTTATTATGTGAATTTGTTTTTTAGATTTATATTTTTGACTTGTTTCTTCTGTTAAATGTTGCACCATCAGACCAAGGCAAATTCCTTGTATGTGTAAACTTACTTGGCAATAAACCCTTCTGATTCTGATTCTGATTTATGTAACCCATTCACATTGAGTGTTATTACCCTATATTCCTGATATTGCATTTACTTTGTTTCTTTCTGTCTTTGACTGCAACCTGAAACATATTACCCTTAAACTTGGATATAAACAGCTACAAAAATATGAACAAAACAGAACACAATGAATGAAAAACAAATTGACTTCCACAACTGGAGAACAAGTGTGCTCTTTAAATATGAGGGGAAGACCTGGTTTAATGTAAGGGCCCCTCTTTGGAGCAAGTAGTAGGATTGCTCCTAAAACTGCAGCAAATAGCATTCTGCTCTACTATGGCAGTTTTTCCTACAGTTCTACTCTCCCAGTTTCATGATACCATCTTATCTTGAGCTAAAAGGTAGTCAATATGTCCATTCAAAAAGAGAGGGAGGAAAGGACAAAAGCTACATCAGAACATTTCCAGATTATCAGACCACCTTTTGAATGGAGTCCAGCGCCCCCTCCATCATTGCTGTTGAGATCAGGTCTCCTGAGGGATGCACCGGAAAGCGCGCAGCTTTCGTATCTGCTCCGGATGGGATGCTTGCTGATAACGCTTGTCTCTTACTTTCTCCCACGCCCTCTTATGTGGTTTTGAAGTCGGGCTGGGTTCTCCATCCTGGGCGATAGGAAACCCTTTCTTCCGCAGGTCATCCACAGCCTCTCTTGCGCCATTGTAGATCCTAGGTCCGCGATCCAGAAACACCTTAAGCTTGGCGGGCGGTGGGGTCTGAAACCTTACACCTCTCTCCTTGAGCACTCTTCTTATTTCGGCATACTCTCTTCCTTTCCTCACTATTTCTGTTGGGTAGTCGTGGTCGAAGTAGACTCTTTTGTCTTTGTAAAAAACCTCCTTTTTCCACACGGAGAACAGGACCTGGTCTTTGGTTTTGTAGTTTATCACTATGGATCTCGGCAGAGCATCCCAGGGTGGTTGCGGGCCCAGAGCTCTGTGGTTGCGGGCCCAGAGCTCTGTGGCAGCGCTGTATTTTCAGTTCGGTCTCGTCCAGTGAAGTCAGCTCTGACTTCAGAAATTTGCCCACAAATTCCATCGTGTTATTATCTTCCTCACCTTCAGGGATTCCGTAAATGCGTATGTTATTTTGCCAAAATCGTAATTCCAAAGCTGTCACTTTTGTTTGCATGGATTCCTGTGCCTGGTTCATTTGTCAGAGCATCTCTTTGAGTTCGAGGTTGCACTCCTCTATTTCGGCAGCACGCTGCTTCACTTTCTCAACTCGTGTTGTTGTGGTTTTTAAGTCTTCCCTGATATCTCCCAGGGCCTGGTTCATCTCGTCTCTGAATTCAGTCAACTCCTTCTTCACGTCCTCTCTCAGTGTATAGCGAAAAGAACTCTTTACATTAGAGCATATCACCTTAATCTCTGTGTGTATACTAGCCATTAAGCTAGCTTCAGTGTGCTCAAGTCCATCCGGGCTAGGCGAGTTTGCATTCGCGTCGTCGTCACACTCCATGGCTGATTTCTCGTTTTTTTCTGATCTTGTGATCACTTTACCTTTTGCTCTTCTGAGTTTGACGCCTTCCATATTCCGATAGCAGCCCTATCGTGTTAAAGCAGTTGAATCTGAGGAAATAATCTGAGTGGGTGGGAGAGTGTTCTGTCAGCCTATGAAGTTCTACTGCAGTAACCATCCAAAATGCCCAATTAGAAATATTCCAATGGGACAGTTCCTCTCTCTTAGGAGAAACTCGAACACAAAGACTGAACTGGAGGCAAATAAAGCAAAGGAGCGCTTCCTGAACAGAGGCTAAACTGAGATGGACATCTTCCTCCACAGAATTCTCTCCCATTGCGGGAAAAGTCAAGAGAATTATTTTTGAAACAATGGTCCATATCGCAAGGTGAACAAGCATGAAAAAACACATTCCGAGCATTCTCTTTTGCACAGTATGATGAACAAGCCCAGTACAGCCACTTGGCTGTCTAACTCATGTGATGTGTTTTTCTTGGTTTTCTTGCAAATTACGATCATGGAATGCTGTCATGGTGTTGGTCTAGGAAAAGATCCTCTGTGAAACCTTGCAGCTCATAAATTACATTAAAACTATCCAAGTGCTCCAGTGCCTTCTTTGGGTAGCTGACCACATTATTATTATTATTAGTGATAGTAGTATTATTTCTATAGTGAACCAGCACTGATGAATACATGTAGCAGGAAACACAGGCATGGTGGTCATGGGTATGTTTGTTTTGTGTCCCAGGACAGCCATAGCAGCAGCGGCAGCATTATGACTAGCCAGCCGCTGGCCTCTGTGTCTCCTGTGTCTCCGCTGGGTTCGGCCGGCATCCCCACACCTGCCCAGCTCACCAAAACCAATGCACCGGTCCACATAGACGTAGGAGGACACATGTACACCAGCAGTCTGGCCACCCTCACCAAGTACCCTGAGTCACGGTGAGAGAGAGAGAGAGAGGGAGAGCATGTTAACACATACATACCCACACACAAATCCACAAAAACATGAGGCATTGATGCTGTGATGATAAATGCAAAGAGCAATGAAGAGCAGGGCCTTAGCCTACAGGAGGTGGACAAAATAACAGAAACACCAAACAATATATGAATATCAACTAGTTAATAACAGACCTGCCAACCTTGAAGACAGTTTTGGAGTTGGCTACAGGAATAAATAAGCCTTGCTGTACATTACATTAAGGAGCATGAATTCACTTCATAGCTAATATTTCGGATAATATGTATCAAGCGCTTGCGCCACGCTTCAGGAAGAACATTTCCAATTCACAGCAAAAGAATGATGTCCTACCCTACCGATGCTCGCCATGGAGGATATCTGATGAACCCTGTTTAGGGTAAAGGATGGGGGTTGGGGATGGGGTTAACCCCCAACTGGGTACAGTCCCTGGTTCAGGTGATATCTTGACAATTTCCTTTCCTCATTTGGCGTATTTTAGAGTCACAACTTGTACCAATGTATTTTGATGTGCGGAGCTGCTACGCAAACAGGTTGGCAGGTCTGTAATAAAGAGTAGGGCCACCCTTTGCTTTCAGAACAGCCTTTTCCATAGCAACCAGTTTTCTTTGAGACTGTATCACAGACGTGTTCAATTCTGTGGTCATTTTTGAGAATTTTGTGGATAGTTTGACAATTATCCTGTCAAGTGTCCGTGGCCGACGCAGTTTGTGTTTGGCATACGTTCACGATAACCATATTAAATTATTTTGCAGTTTTCGTCGCTGCATCTGCAATTCAAATTCTGACAATTTGTCCTCTTTGGAGCTCTATTAGTTGCATCATGTTGCTCTGAAAACTCACCTATAAAAGTGATGACTGTCATAGCTCTCAAAGCTGACACATACTGCTAATTGGCATTCAACGTAACGTGGCCTGTGCACCTGCCTGTGTAATTAGGATTTTTATTCTTTTTTATGTTTTGTTTCTGTTATTTTGTCCACCCCCTGTACATTCTCATCTGCTAAAGGAGTTTTAGAACACAGAAGGCAAAACATCACTGACACATCTGCCAAAGTAGTTGGTAGACTTGTTTCATGAAAAGGCCTGTCTCTCTGTTTCTCTCTTACCTCTGTCAGGATTGGTCGACTGTTCGACGGAACTGAGCCCATCGTGTTGGACAGTCTGAAGCAGCACTACTTCATTGATCGTGATGGTCCCATGTTTCGCTACATACTGAACTTCCTCCGGACCTCAAAACTCTTCATCCCAGACAACTTCAAAGTGAGTGTCTGTCTATAGCTTTGATCAGATACTACCACCAATATAGCACTGCAGGGTGTCTGAAAAGTCCAGAATCATAGGGAATCCTGGAACTCTGGAGCCTTAAACCACCAAGCCATCCTGACTAGTGCGTGTGGGGAGGGAAACAAGTCCCAACATGAAACAAAATATATGGTTTTCCACTGAGCAGTTGGGGTTCAATGCCTTTTGACAATAGTTCTAACTACTAACTACCCTAAGCATCATGCTGCCTTTGTGGTCATTTTCTTGTAGGTGTAATCTGCATTTGGCCAACTGTTTGCAGGAGTACTCCCTGCTATATGAGGAGGCCAGGTTCTTCCAGCTGGCTCCCCTGCAAGCTGAGCTGGAGCGCTGGAGGACTGAGCGTGAGGCCAGGAGTGTGTGTCAGGAGTGCGAGTGCGTTGTGGTTCGCGTGGCTCCAGAGCTTGGCGAGAGGATCGCCGTGAGCGCTGACCGAGGTGTGATCGAGGAGGTTTTCCCCGAGGTCAGAGACATCATGTGCAACTCCCTCAACGCCAGCTGGAACCACGACTCCACGCATGTCATCCGCTTCCCGCTCAATGGATACTGCCAGCTAAACTCTGTACAGGTAGAAATCAATATTATTATCCAGAAAACTCACCAACAGGGTTAGTTTGGGCTGACGCCACCACTGTAGGAGTATTTTTTATTCATAAATGTGAATTACCAGATCAGTTTTTCCGTTTTTTCTTAGGTAGTTGCCATGTTGTCTACAAAATGATACTTCAGTCATTTGCATGTCCTGTAAGCAGTTTATAGGAGCACAAAATACCACCTGCTCTGGTCAGATGTCTTTCTTTTGAGCAAATCTTAGCACAAACTCTTCCGGAGATTAGATTTCATATGAAATGCTCATCTTGTTCCTTAGATACTTTATTGACCAGATGACTAAAGGAGGTGCTCTTTTATTCTTGCTCTCATAAGCATCTCAGTGGCCACTAGTTCTGTTCCCTCTTCCCTCCATTTCCTCCATTTCCAGTAATTATAGGCCTATCTCTAATCCCATTTTTGGATAAAGGACTACAGAAAGATGTGTATAAAGAATTATTGATAACGGAATGGAAAATTAACCTTAACCCGTGCTGATTGATCCTTGTGCAAGACCAGAAAGCGAGGATCTTTGATTATAGACACCTGCTATCAGAATGACAGTCAGAGAAGCTACAATAGATGGCCATTAAACGATCCGCACCCATGGTCAGTATCTGGTTTGGTAAATACTGGCTAGCTGAACTCATTCGTTTCCACGAGCATTGATACAAAATGCTAACAAGCTTCCAGTGGACATTTTCAGTAACCATAGTGCTGATTTAAAAAGGCTTTTCAACTCTTTGACAAGAACCTTAGGATGTGCAATACTGAACCCCAGTATAAAAAGCAGAAAAATTCTAAGGCTGTAGTTTGGCCAACTTTAGAGCTGGACACTGTGATGTGAATGCCGCCCATGTTAGTTTAGTGATGTCACAATTCAGGTTTGTGATGTCACAATTGCCTTTTGTTATGTCACAATTGGGGTTTGAGATGTCACAATTGGCTTTCATGATGTTACGATTGGCTTTTGTCATGTCACAATTGGCCTTTGTGATGTCACAATTGGCTTTTGTGAATTGGACTTTAGAACTGGATGCTGTGATGTGAATGTTGTCCGTGTTAGTTTACCTCAACGTGTTTTTTCAAATTCGATGGAGAAGTGCATTAAAGTAATTTTAATGCAAAAAAGTGTGCTCTGTTCTTTAATTTTATCCATTGCAATAATAAAAGTTTACTTTTTTCTTTTTAATACTTGAGTATATTAGAAAGTAGAAACCTTTTGACTTTTACTCAAGATTATTTTTAGCTACAGTAGATACTTTGTATCTACTGTAGATCAGACTTTTAATTGAGATTTTGAACCAGTACCCATACTTTAACTTAAGTATAATTTCTGGGTATTTTTTACACCCCTGGGTGAATGTTCAATCCCAGTTCTACTTGCCCTTAGTGCTGCTTTTGACACCATTGGTCACAACATCTTTACTGATCATCTCAGAGACTATGTAGGAATCATAGACATTGATTGGTTTATGTCATATCTCTCTGACAGGCAGTTCTCTGTTGCCATGGGTGGTTCTATAACTTCCTCTCCAAAATTGAACTGTGGAATATCTCAAGATTCCATCCTGGGTCCTATTCTGTTCTCTATCTTTCATTGCTATGCTGACGATACAGAGCTGTACTTTGTGGTTCTAACAGACATTAATTGTTGGAATGTGTCAAAATTTTCTGAAACTTAATGACAAATCTGAAATTGTTATTTTTGGCCCTTCAAATGCTTCTTGTATAATTTAAGAAAATCTTGGAAACCTAGCAACTAACATCAAACAAACTGCTAGAAATCATTTTTGATTCATTTTTGAAACCAAGAGAAAGTCCTGGAGAAAGTCATCCATATCTTCATCTAATCTCGCATTGACTACTACTGTAATTTCCTGTATTCTTGCTTCAACCGGAAAGCTTTATCTCATCTGTAACTTGTTTAGAACGCTGCAGCCAGAATTTTAACTAGAACTAAAATAATCATATTAGTAACCTTCCAGTTAATTTTAAGATTGATTTTTAAATTCTGTTGATTACCTTCAAAGCAATAAATGGCTTTATTTCAGAGTGGTTATCTCCTTATCAGCAGACAAAACTGTTTTGGGTGTTCCAAAGGCCGGATTAAAGACTAAAGGTGATCGAGCCTGTGCAGTCAGGGTGTCTAAACTTTGGAACAATTTACCTGAAGTAATACATTCATCTAACTTTATATCGTCTTTTAAGAGCAAATGAACACTCACTTTTATAGACTTGCATTCAATTAATATCTTGTTTTATGATTGTTTTGTTTTCCATACAAATTAGCTGGACATCGTTAATTTTGCTGCTTCTTGTAACTTTCCCAATATATGTGTATATTTATGTGTTTGTTTTTATTCTTTTAATTGTCAAGCACTTCGAACTTTGTGCAAGAAAATTCCTATAGAAGTAAAGTTTGCACCAACAAAGGAGTTTATGGTGTTGGTGTAGACGGGTTCATACCAGATCCAGATCCACAATGGGATTAAATGAATAACTCAAGTAATAATTAGTTAACCTACCTACCCTGGAGAAAGTCCTTCTATCTGAATAGGGTTAGTTTTGGGTTACTTGGCTTCCAAAATCAGTGGAATATGCAGTTAAACTGCATTGTTGGACCTCAGAAAAAGGTATAAAAATATAATTTTTTATCATGCCATAATATATTGTGAAAATGTTGTGCTACTTATGGTAAACATGGCCACCTCCTGCACAATGCCATCCCTTAAAGCCTTGCTGGGAAATGTCTTTTTTCTTTAAAATATGTTTCTCAGTTAGAGTCAGGACTCAGTGAAAGAGGCAGTGTAAAACACTGAAAATGTTGATAATCATAAAACATTAATCAACCAATAATTTTCTTTCATTTGTCTGTCTCAATGTATGTCTTATGTCCTGTCAATCTCTTCGTCTCGAGGGAGGTTTCAGACAGTACAGGGAGAGAGATGTAGGACAGAAGAACAGAGGGCTCCTCGGGGCAAATACTGAGATAATGTCACTGTGTTCACTTCAGTAGGGAGGAGAGAGGGAGCAAGAGAGAGAGAGAGAGAGAGAGAGAGAGAGAGAGAAAGACTACTGCTGGTAGAGTGGGTGTTTCAGGCCAGAGGAGCTGAGTGTGAGATGGATTTTGTCTTCAGAGGGAGATGAGTGAACCTCGGCCCCGGGGCCACTGGCTCAGCTATTGTTAGTAACACATTTCCAAATACACACAAAAGGACTGCAGACTGGACTGATTACATGTCATTTTTTCAGCCTTTATTTATCCAGGGAAAGTCAACTGAGCCCAATGCTCTTTTCCAGCCCCAGCTTGCTTCACATTCATACAGTTCCAAACATTCAGGGTGGGTGCAGCCCAGTACAACCACAGCCTGCTGCTGTCTGCAACTGGGAGCTGACGAGTGCATGAAATTGTGAATGAAGAGGTTTTATAGTGCATGTTGACTAAGGCCCTAATAATTACTTAGTGGTTTGGTTCAAAAGCAAATTTCATAACACTATGAAAAGGAATCTGCACAAAAGTAAAGACAAAGAAGCAAATGTTATCAGTCCTTTACAGTTGGCCACTGGGAGCTGACCAGTACAACCAGTTTTCTACACTTGACCACTCCACTACAGCAAATGGGGGTTAAGTGCCTTGTTCAAATGCTCCTGACAGTAGCTTCGGAGGGAAGGGAGGAGTTATCAGACCACCAGTAGTCATAGTAGTCACAGACTCACCGTTGTTGCTGTTGGTTGCAGGTGCTGGAGCGGTTACAGCAGAGGGGGTTTCGGATCACGGGTTCGTGCGGCGGTGGTGTCGACTCTTCCCAGTTCAGCGAGTACATTCTGCGAAGGGAGGGGAGAGGCGGCCAGCAACCCCCCACCCTCATACGAATCAAACAGGAACTGCTGGACTAAGCTCCGCCCACATTTGCCATGTACCCCACTTTGCCATGTACCCCACTAACTATTCCCTGCATTTGTGAAAGAATTCCTGTTAAAAGAGACCAGGATCACCGCTGGAATGAACGGAAGTCAACAAACCACTGAGAGACATCGGAATATAAAATCTTAAAAAGCTGTAGCCATTATCAGTTACTGCTTTAGTTAAAGGTGCTATGTGTAGCACTTTAACATCAACAAATCATTACCACATTCATTTTGAGATATAAGTATAAATACCATAAACAAATGAGACCATCACTGAGAAGATTGGATGCATTTTATATCGGGTCGGATTTGGCGGGAAATATGCTGGCTTGCTTTACGACACAAAGGGAAATTACTTTACAAATCAGGAAAAGGGTGCAGTTCTTCCAGCGCAAATGGAGCTAAAGCTTTCAGAGTTTTTGGCAATGGCCAATGGAAAAAAAAAAAATCAATTCCAACATGTTCATCCTCTGACGTAAAGCAAAAGACAACAGAAAGGGGGAGAGGGGTTTATGGGAAATGTGGTCTTAATTCTGAAAGACACTAGCAATAACAATAGCACTGCCGTGAGATAGAGGCTACCAATCATCTTAACCGTTGTCATTTATTTATTGTAATTATACCAGGGTATCACAATAATGCATTGGTTAAAAATGTTACATAGTAGCACCTTTAATACAAAACCACGTGTTGAGGCTAGAACATTCCTGTGTCCACATTTAAAATGGATGAAGTCTCTGCATCTTTCACATCATACAACTTTTTTTTCCTGTGCAAAAGCAGAATTGTATTCCTAACAGAGAGCGAAATCGAGCTATTCTTGGGAACTGGTGAATAACAACAGTTCATAGACTGCATCGCTTTCACAAAGGCTTCTGTGGAGTTGAAAAGCTGTTAGTTTACTGCTTCAAAATGGCAACCAGATATTGCTACAACCATCTGTTTTTCTTGGGATACAATTTTTGTTATTTTGTGGCAGGTTCAAAAAACCTGACGTCCAAACACTACTTGATTTTTCTGCAGCAAACATGTATTGCCAGTTTCCCATATGAGATGTTCATTTTAGAAAACATGCATCAATGGAAGACTGCCTAACATCTAGGACTTCTAGGGACAATCATGATGAGAACAGGCTGCATATAAGCATATTATTTGCCTTCTAAGGTTTAGTCAGAAGTTTAAAAAAAAACAATGCTGAAAAAAAACTTGTTACAGGCAAGACTATTGCTCCTACTGTATATGTATTGTATATGTTTACCGACTGTAACTCGAGGTTTATTATGATGAGTTATGATGCTTAAGCCCTATCCACACTGGACTGATATTACCTGGGGACGTCCAGTGATTTGTAAAAAAAGAAAGCAAATAGTGCTTTTAATTTGTAAAGGTATTCCAGCACAAATTACCTACTGTATTTTGGTTAAGACAGAGGTACACTGATAATACTAATCCCATCACTTAGAAAATAGAATATAGAAAATGCACCAAACTCTTGGTAATTTCAGCCACAATTTATTTTTCTTCTTCTAAACGCACAATTTCGATCTTCTTTCTCTCGTGAGGAAATGATAAATGAATGAAGGCAGCAGTGGAATCTGCAGCGTTAGGTTTGAATGCATTTTCAGTGCAAACTTCCAAGTTTTGGTTTACTAAATCACTTTACTAAAATTGTTAAATCTGACGTGTCCCAGACAGACATGGTTGAAGTTTGCAAGTGCACTGAATAGGGAAAGAAGGCTTTGCATGCATCTGCTATATATACATTTCAGGTTGCATGTGAGAGAAATTCAGCTCCCTACTCTGAAATATTTGAAAGGGATCAAGGGGCCTTATTAATAGAAATTAAATGATAAGCGATTATTGATGGACCTTGAACTTGAGGTGACGAAACTCAACTTGGTATTCAAGTAGTCTACACATTACGAAAGAAACAGAATGAATGTCTGATTGTCAATTACAAAGAGAAAAGAGAAGCTATAATGGGGGGAACTGAAGGTTGCTCATGTTCAGATTCCCGAGGCACCTTATTTTTCCAGATGGAAGTTGCACATAGAGTTTTATTCGGTTCTAGTTATTTTATACAGCGGATCCACAGTTCGAAAAATTGTGTCAAGACCAAGTTGAAGATTGAACATGTACATTTGTATGAATACGATAGAGGCATTTATAAATTGCAATGCTGTGTACCCAATGCAGAATACTGGCTGTTCATGCATCACACCTCCATTTGTAAAGAAAAAAATTAATAAATTGTTGATGAGATCTGCTGATTTTACATATGAGGTGACATACAGGTGTGGAGAACTAATGGTCAACCACTCACAATGCTGGAATGTGTCCAAAATGTCCTGTGACTCAGAGGAACACATTGTAGTTGAGGTTGTATTCATAAGCAGGTATTTTTTAATCCTGGATTGGTTTCCATCTCAGTTCAGTTCATTTTCAGACCATGAGAAGGTTTCTCACTATACAACCAACCCCGGAGCTTTGTTTGGACCCGTTAACATAATCCAACTACCCAACTATAGGAAGCACAGTGCATTATGGGTTAAAGACGCCACGAATCATGTGTTCAGGGTTTTACCCTGGAAGAAAGTCCTTTCCTGAATTATGTTTCTAACCGGTGAAAGAAATTAAGTTCCTATGCGGCTTTAGACGATAAATTATGGTTTGCTTGAAATTTTGCCGCGTTAAACCTAATTGAGAATTGTGTAAATGCAGCAAAGTAAGAACTCAAACTGACTATAGATTTGGAAACACTTTTCGTGCCCTGTTCTGCTCTGGCCACATCATAAGGGCCAACTATTTTCCGTCCTGATGGGGAATGTTGCAGAGAGCCAATGCCAGTTGACGTAATTTAAGGTTTTCTCTTTCAGTAAGAATTGGGACCGAGACTGGATTGGTAGCTGATGAGCTTGCCCAATCACTAAGGATTTACCTATCCTATGAGAGACAGGTGGGAAAGAGTAATGTTTCACTAAACATGACGTGAAGGGGTGTCCACATTTACGAAGAGAGTGGCAGGTTGGAGATGGTTGGAGGTTGCTTTCCCATACCAGTCACTTTTCCAACAAGTTGTTAGATCTCCTGTCCAACTGTTGCCTGTCAGCAGTGTTTTTGGAAAGATTATTCTAGACCTGGAAAATACCCTGACCTACCACCCTACTAGAATTTTGTCTTAAACAAAACATGGATGATACCAAAGAATCACAATTACTGTGACGCTGATATATTGATGTTTAGAAATGATACGCAGAGCACCTTTAACTGCTGTAATGGGCTTTCAAGAAGCAGAGGTGTTCATTAATTTAGTACTAAAACCATCTTAGGAAACAAAAAAAAAAACAAAACATACTGTGGCATTTACAGACTTCTATCAGTCCATTGCTTTATAATTGTATGAAGATGAGTGACTAAATGAGTCTGCACTTGTTAAAATTGAAAACAGAAGAATCAATCTCAGGATTGTGTGGATCTTAAGAGATTATATGGGAGATAGATAGAGCCCATTTCTGTAAATACCTGCACAGTGTATTAAACACTTGATTTAAAAAAGGAAAATCTCACTCTCAGATACTGTTATATATCATCAATCTGTGATGATCAATGCATTCCAGGAGTTATTTTGTGGTGAGGTTTTGCAATTTACCTTTTTATTTCACCCATTTTCCCTCAATCTGCCTTGTCTACTTCAGTTAGTGATGTCCTACAGTTCCCAGAATGCATTTTGACAACTCCCAAAGAACATGCGTGAACGTGCAGAAGCGTACTGTAGTGTGAATATAACTAGTAATTATTATGTTTATTACCTTGGACTGTGGACTTTGGTAGATTTGTGGCAGCCATGTTTGACGCCCTTCTGTAATTTGTGCCAACAGGTGGGAGATATTGAAGCCTTAAAAAGTTTCGAGGTACCACTAGGAGGTTGACATGAAAAATGTTTCGTAGTTGGAAGCTGGCATCTATGGTATCCCTTATTAGTAATGAATGCATCATCAGCTGTGGGTTTTACATGCAGGTGGAGAGAGCTGAAACGATAACTTGTTGCCAGTGGAGAAAAAGGGAGTCGCACCCCTTATGCAGAACATGTCTTGTCACTGCGCTGCATTGTGGACTATTGAGGCTACTGTTGGCGGAGAAATTGGTATCTCTTCCACTTCTACGATGCATTTCTCCCTGGATGTGCAAAATAGTGAGTCTAGAAAGAAGCCCTTATTCTTCGAAGCCGAGTGACTGACAAGAAAGCCAGATGTTTACTATTTTAGATCACTGAACGTTCTTCTGCAATTAAACCCCACTGTAGCTGCACTGGAAATATCTCAACGTGATGTCATGTCGTCTAAATTTGACCAATTCATCACGGGAAGATGAAACATACACTGCCAAACAACAAAATTGATAAAAAGATAAAATACATCGCCAATAAAAGTGTTTTAGGCTGGATTTTTCCTTTAACTCCAGCTTCGATATGGAGGAATTACACATCTGGTTGTGGGGTTTCCTATTGTAATGGAAGACTACTGATGGAAAGCACATGGTCTCTCTCACACACATACACACACCCCTAATATTTTTAAGTGGGAATGTTTAGAATAGAAATTGCATGCCTAATGCTGAGCATTCAAGAAGAGCGACTTGTTTTTAAAACCGCTCTCTTTCTGCTGAAACTATTCCGAAGTGTGTGAATGAGTCAACAAACAATTGCATTTCTATCAATACATGGTTCATATAGTTTGAGTAATTTGTACGAGTAATAATGTTAAAAAAATAACGGGATGTAACAGAAATATCATTTACATGTACTGTGGGTTTACTGTATTCTGGTTATCGGGACAAAGAAAAAAAAAGTTGAGAAATAATGGAGAACCTCTATTAGAAATGAATTTGTGTCCAGGATAACCTGAAATCCAGGGGGAAGTCCAAAACATCATACCCCTGATAATATCAGCATATTCTGAATTGCAGGATGAAAACAACACAACTAGGGGTTAACATTAACTCTGGCTCATACCACTATGTCAACATCTAAACCTTTGACACATTTGATCAGACTTTCACCGACAAAACAGGAAAAATTCTGTCTCCTTCCTGTTTAGACACCAATGAGAAGATCAAAACCCCAAACAATACAAAAAAAAAAAATCTAATCTTTGGTGCCTGTGGAAATGCAGTCCATCGGTCTGACGGGAAGTGGGATGATATAAAGCAACATGACATGTGGAGAGCAAGGTGGGTCAATTGCGTTAATGCTTCCTCCCCTATTCTGTTAGATCCTCATGGACTACGAGAACACGAATATCCATGTAGAGTTCATTCATATTAATAAGGCTAAATTGGCTTTGTCTTTCTGGATCTGACAAATCAACTGCACATTTCAGGTCTTGACATAGATTCTCAATGGGATTGAGATCAGGACTTGTCACTGGCCGCTCCAGAACAGTTTCCTCTTGAACCATTCCTGGGTGCTTTCGGATGTGTGTTTTGGGTCATTGTTCTGCTGGAGGACCCATGACCTTCAAAATGACACCCAGTTTTCTGACACTTGGTAGCACATTTCACTCTAAAATGCCTTGGTAATCTTCTGATTTTATGATGCCCGCAATATGGTCAAGACGCCCTGTACCTAAAGCAGGAGGAGGGACTATTATGCAGTTTGTTTGTTTTTAATACACAAAAAAAAAAAAATTCTTCCATCTTACTGGTTTGAGAAAATGAGAGAAAATGTATAATATGCAATACATTTTGTACTTTCCCTTGCATAATGCATTTGAATGAGTTTAAATGGGCTCTAATTAACTGCTGTGTGGTCTTTTGTGTGGAGTTTTGAATGCCCACTCCAAGAAAAACTTAGTTGCAAGTCTCTCAAATAGCCAGAGGAAACCGTTTCATGGCCCAAGACTGAGATGCATTCCTGGATCACTGGAGCCTTGTGTCATCACAATGATTAATTAATCAATCGAGGGCATCGTAACTTTAAAATTGGGAGTTACTTAGACCTGATCCTTTGTTCCCATGTTTCACAATTGTAAATGTTGATTTCATATCTGTGATGGACACAATCCAATAATCAATAAGGATTCTTCTTATCTTGTTTAATTAAATTCACAGGTTCATTTTTCCAACAACCTGAAAATCCTTCTCTTCTGAAAGGAACATAACAGACCTCAAAACAAACAAAAATAAGAGTGCTATTCCAGTAACCAGAAGTTACTGATGCACCATGGTCTTCCAAAAGACACATGGGATAGCTACTATATAATTGACACTGATATAGATATTTTTTTTAAAATAATAACAGAAAGTGCAATAAAATAAATAAATGAGGTAAAAGAAAACAGTATTCTCTGAATACACCAAGGCACCGAGGCTCTTGTAAACAGTGAAAAGATGTCGGGAGCAGTGAGTTGAGGTTACCCGAGCATTGCTTTGTACAGAGTGAGAGAGTGGCGTAGACGGCGGTCCTGCTCCATACACAACAACAGATCTCTCAGCGTGACCCGAGTCGCTCGCGGAACGCCCAGCCTGGGTAACACTGACACCTGACACACACAGACACAATGTAAGTAAATGTATTTGTTTAAATGAGCATTCTCCAGTAACACTTTATAATAAGCAAGGGATAATGTACATCAAACCAGTCATTATTGCAAAATAAGCCCTCAATGTGAAGGCTGTACATTATACCACTTATTACACATGTAATTACCAAAGACAATCATTTGACACTAACTATTGATTCAAAATTATTTCATTATAAACAAAAGTAATTTATAATATTCCACAAAAAAAAAATCAATGTTCAATCAGGACCGTAACCATAGAAACGTCTGAGAAAAGACGAGGAATGGAAAGAGTGGACTCTAAGATAAACACTAAGAATTACACATGCTCTTGTTCTATTGCTGTAAAATAACATACATTCAAGTACTGATACTATGATTTGTACAATCAATTCTGAATTGCACAAGATAGCCATGATGCATCAGAATCTTTTTTTTTTTTGTTTTTTTACACACAGACCTACACAACAACTCTCAGAACTTGACCGTCCAAAGCCTTGATGGTGATTAGAAGAATTTTGAAATCAAACTGGTAGCCAATAAAGGGAGGTGTTGGTTGGTGTGGGACCTACGACTGGTTTTCCTCCAGTCACTACAATGTCTGATACTGCCATACTGGCTTTTAACGCTCAACGCTCAAAAGACAGTGGAGATGGTTGTGGACTTCAGGAAGGACACAGCCCCATCTACCCCCATCCTCCTGTGTGGCTCCCCAGTCAACGCTGCAGAATCCTTTCGCTTCCTGGGTACCATCATCACCCAGGACCTCAAGTGGGAGCCGAACATCAGCTCCCTCACCAAGAAAGCCCAGCAGAGGATGTACTTCCTGCGGCAGCTGAGTAAGTTCAACCTGCTAAAGACAATGATGGTGCACTTCTACACCTCCATCATGAGTCCATCCTCACCTCCTCCATCACCATCTGGTACGCTGCTGCCACTGCCAGGGACAAGGGCAGACTGCAGCGTATCATTCGCACTGCTGAGAAGGTGATTGGCTGCAATCTGCCATCCCTCCAGGACCTGTACGCCTCCAGGACTCTGAGACGTGCAGGTAAGATTGCAACCGACCCCTCCCACCCCGGATACAAACTCT
>OOFE01020879.1:2433-17611 GCA_900323365.1 Monocentris japonica | reverse complement strand
AGGAGTGGCACCCGGTGTGGTCTTCTGCTGCTGTAGCCCATCTGCTTCAAGGTTCGATGTGTTGTGCGTTCAGAGATGGTATTCTGCATACCTTGGTTGTAACGAGTGGTTATTTGAGTTACTGTTGCCTTTTTATCATCTCGAACCAGTCTGCCCATTCTCCTCTGACCTCTGACAACAACAAGGCATTTTCGTCCACACAACTGCCGCTCACTGGATATTTTCTCTTTTTCGGACCAGTCTCTGTAAACCCTAGAGATGGTTGTGCATGAAAATCCCAGTCGATCAGCAGTTTCTGAAATACTCAGAACATGCTATTTTCAAAGTCACTTAAATCCCCTTTCTTCCCCATTCTGATGCTCGGTTTGAACTTCAGCAAGTTGTCTTGACCACGTCTACATGCCTAAATGCATTGAGTTGCGGCTATGTGATTGGCTGATGAGCTATTTGTGTTAACAAGCAGTTGAGCAGGTGTACCTAATAAAGTGGCCGGTGAGTGTATATGCATGCATAGATATGAATACAACGTGTACACACACTACTATTGCTAGATGTACATGACTAGGTAAAGGTAGCCAGTTGTAGCTGGACCTTTCTTTATTAACTTTTTCTAACCCTGTGTACAGGTGGCTGACCTAAGGCTGGCCCTGCAGAGGGCTGAGCAGCAGCAGGCCAGGAAAGAGGATTATCTGAGGGAGGAGATCAGTGAGCTGCAACAGGTAACAGATGCTGGTCAGAAGGAGCCCCACCAAGCTAGCTTACTTCAATAAGAGGCAGTAATAACTATAATTTGTAGTTGCAGGTTTTGAAAAAAAAAAATACTGCGCAGACACACAATCTTTTTGCCATCTTCGTCAACAGAGACTTCAGGAAGCAGAGACAAGGAACCAGGAGCTCAGTCAGAGTGTTACCTCGGCAACGCGGCCTTTACTCCGACAGATTGAGAACCTGCAGGCCTCAATGGGGGGTCAGACGGCATCCTGGGAAAAACTGGAGAAAAACATTTCTGATAGGCTAGGTAAAAGGCAAAAGTCTCAATTGTATCCTAATTGTTAGAAAAATATTCACCAATACACAGCAATCTGCACAGTGGAACAAATGCTTCACTTCTTTTTCTCTCTTGTTCTCCCTGTTTTCCTCTCCTCCTTTGAACAGCGGATGCTCAGACACAGCTGGCCATTGCTGTGGAGAAAGAGCGTTCGGCAACAGAGGAACTGCTTGCCATCAAGTCCCAGCTAGCCTCTCTGGAGTCCCAGAATTCCCTGCTCCGCCAGGAGAAGGGACGTCTGCTTGGACAACTGGACGCTGAGAAGAACAAGAGAGAGAAACTGGAGGATGAGAGCAGCAGGTAATGTGCAGGAACTCCTACCTACACAAAATAACCATTACCATTATTACTTATACCATCTAGTTATGTATATTGTGCAGCTGAAGGTGGCTACTCCCTCTCCTGCTGCACCTGTAGAGACGGTGACACCATTTATCTTGCTGCCATATTGGACTGCTCTATCTAATTTTCGTTGGTCCTGAATATGCATAGATCCAACAATCACATTAACAATACATACAAGGCAGAAGATGAGAAAACTTTGCACGACAGTCTGGTAGAATGACAGTACGACCTGATCAACATTAAAAGACACAAAGTTTTCTGAGAAAATGAAACTTATATTGCATCTTAGTAAACTTTGATGCTGCAGATACATCAAACTTTTTTTGTTTTTTTGTTGGTCATCAATTTCAACACCAAGATATTTATAGGACACCTTCTCAATGAGGGACCTTTCACCAGGGTCGGCGAGAGCTGCTACCATCTCAATTGAAAGCTCTGATCATGCGCTTTAAGCACCAGTGACAAAACAGTGTAGTGGGGCTCCAGTGTTGGTACAGTGAATGAAAGCGAGAGAGCAAAATACTGACAGACCTTCAGGGTAGTGTTGGTGAGTCTTGTTTAGACAAGAAAATTCTAGAGCCTCTATTAATTTGGGATAGTGCTCATCTTTACATTACAGTCATTTAGCAGACGCTTTTATCCAAAGCGACTTACAAGTTACAGTTTTTACACTACGTGGGAATTGAACCCACGACCCTGAGAGTCTCATGCTCTACCAACTGAGCTGTCCGGGCCTTATCTGTAGCAAAAGACTTGAAAGGAAATTCACTGACTGGGAATCAAACGGGGTGTGTGAGCCCTCAGCCTAAAATGATCATCCTTGGAATACTTGAGTTGTAGGACAGAGGTGAGGAGCTATTTGTTTAGAGTGACATCTGCAGTCTCTTCATAACAGTAGCTTTCTACTTGGAAAATTGCTGGCATAGTTGTTCTGGATAGGATAAAAAAAGTGCTCAAGAAAAATTCCAATCACCACACCTTCCCTTGCAGTACTAATGATGCCTGGAGAGTGCTCTTGTTTAAAACAAAACCTGTTTTGTGAGAGAGAGGGTAGAGCAAAGGCCAGGGAGAACCCCCTGAGAGAAGCAGTCATGCATGTGGGAGTTGGCCTTTGTTTTCCAGGCTTGTCTTTTGTGAGAAGCCTACAGCTGCTCAGCGGGCCAGTGGCGCAATGGATAACGCGTCTGACTACGGATCAGAAGATTCTAGGTTCGACTCCTGGCTGGCTCGTGAAAACCTTTTCTGTGTGTGTGTGTGTGTGTCAGTGTCATACTCATGGGGGGGGGTGGTCATAGTCAATTTTGGTCGTCTAGAGCACCAATCTTGCCCTTGCATCTCTATATTACAACAGACTGCCACCTGGGTGCACTGCCTTCCTACGGCCACATAAGCAATTATTCTCAGCATTTGCTGAAAATGAATATAGAAAACCCTTTGCTGCTTGAGGAACCATCTAAGGCCTTTCCCACATGAAAGGCTGCCTTCACTTGACCAAAAGTGTATCTAAAAAGTATCTCTAAAAGTTATTTATTTGGTTTTGAGCCTCTTTAATATTGTTGATTGATTGTAGTGACACTTCGTTGTTTTTCTTATCTCAATGTAGGGAGCATGTTGAGTTGAATAATCTGCGAGGAGAACATGGTCGAGTGCTAGATGAGGCTAAGAAAGAAAAGGTACCGTATGGTCTTCCATGCTGCCATTACTGTCCTCTGCAAAACAACTTCCTCATATGCCTCTGCTTCCACCTCATGTCTGCTTCTTCCACTAGCTTCTGCTTACCAATCAGCTAGAGATGGAGAAGATGAAAGTGGAGCAAGAGAAGAAGAAATGCTACCTTGCACATGAGGCCCTCAAGGAAAAGGTAATACATTTAAGTGGATAATAACAAACAACTTTTCTGTTCTGATATTCACTATTCCATATAGCTAACATTTCACTCTACATGTAAATGATAAATGTACTTTTATTCTGTTCTCTAATAAAAGATTTTTGTGAATGTATAAGTCATCTAATCTGACTTTTTGCTGTTTCTTCAGGAGCGGAAGGCCATGGCCCAGTCTGTAGGGGAGCCCCCAGCCTCTTCCACCCCCTCCTTGTCCCGCTCCAGCTCCATCAGTGGGGTGGACAACCCTGGTCTACACACCTCTATGCTTTCACAGGTACACAGCTCATGCATGCTGCTCTGGGTCTTCACTCACAGAGTTAGTTAAAGCATATACAGGTACACAGCAATTAGGAGTGAATAGATTGTAGCCAACTTTCAATAAATAAAATCCAGAAATACACGTTGTACACGTTGACCTTTTTGAGCTTGATTGTTCATATACTTTGTTGTTTTATTACCCCAGGATGACTCCCTGGACCACTCGATGGGCGCCATGTCCATGTCCATGAGCGGGACCAACCTGTACGAGGCTGCCAGGCTGTCTGGAGGATCCAGCATCATAGAGAACCTCCAATCCCAGCTCAAACTGAGAGAAGGAGAGATAGTACAGCTTCAGGTAGCATATTGTGTGTATACAGGGTTCTTAGGGTCATGGAAAACCTGGAAAAGTCTTGGAATTAAAAAAAAAAATGGAACATGTGCATGTAGTTTTGGAAATGTCATGATGATCTTTTTTCCAACCAGTGAAATGTTTAATGTCAGGCTTAGCTGCTTGTTGATCCACTTTCCTTTAAGAAATGAAAACCCAAATCAGAAATTTCCTGATCGTATTGGTCCGAAGTGATAGTTGTAGCTAGAAAGAAGACCTGGGACATTCCGATATGATATTACGTAAAAGATTTTGACATTTGCAACATAGACTCTGACAAATATTGGAAATTGTGCTATATGGAATATTCTTGGAAATTTAAGTGTAAAGTAAAAAGATATAGGAACCTGGTATATATTGCCTAGTTTATTCCTGTTACATTTATTTCCCTGTTTTTAGATCATAGATTTTATTTTAAAATATAAAGCTTTTATTCTTTATTGTTTTGTTGTCTATATGTAGTTCAGTTTTGAGAAGTGCAATACAAACTAAATGTTGAAATGTTTTTTCATGTGGATATTTTGATGCTACGTACCAAAGGCCTCATTTTACCACCTTCTTTTCCCTCCTCCCCTCTCAGCTGGAGATCTCTAGTTTGGAGAGGAGTCGGTCTGTCATGGCCGAGGAGCTGGTCCGGCTCACCAATCAGAACGACGAGATGGAGGACATGGTGAAGGAGATCCCTAAGCTGAAAATTCAGCTCAAGGTGAACTAAAAAAACAGAACAACAAACTACTCTCTTGCAAAACGAGGGACCAGAGGAAAAAAGAAAACTCTAATCTTGATGTCAAGGGACACTTTCAGAGCTGTTTCATTCATGTACTGCGGGCTGTCTTTGTAGGCTCAAACAGACAAAATTATATTTGGCTCTATTGCTGACGTTTGAAGAGACATGTTTATGTCCATAAATCTCGACTAAAGTGTCTGAAATCAGAAAATTAACATGAATTGTAATTTAAGTTGGAGTTTTGCCTAATTGCCAGCTCAGCTTGTTTCTGCAAAAGCATCCATGAAAAAGTATTGATGCATTTGGTATGTACCAGCATAGGTTCTTAAACTTTGATGTGGTTGTATATTTCAGGATTTGGAGCAGAGGCACAACACCATCCTGCAGATGTATGGAGAGAAGGCTGAGGAGGCAGAGGAGCTGAGGCTGGACCTAGAAGATGTCAAGAACATGTACAAAACTCAGATCGACGAACTGCTCCAGAACCAGAAATAAACTGGCTTTACTTCTCCGTCTTGCATCTGGGATGCTCACAAAAAAACAATAAACCGACTTGCGTAGACATGCAATTATTCTACAGTCTGGGATAGAGGATTTGTTATTCTTATGTTTCATCATTGTCTTGAAAGAAAATTGATTTTATCTTCATGTTTATTATTGTTTTATTTTAATTATCAAATACTCTAGCTATTTAAGTGGGGATATTGGGAATGTGGGTAACAGCATAGCATATGTAATTCAGATCACAGAACCAATATGAAGGATAGTCACAGTACAGAGGACAATTGATTTAGTTACAAGTGTCAATTCTTTGAAATCTTTAAAATTTTTTACATGCTCTGTTTTAAACATAATTCATCATAATCGAGCCTGTGACAGTATGAGTGTTGAGTGGACTGTTTCAACTGTAGGAAATGATAAAGGATGTTTGCACTATACGCTATTTCATCATTTAATTATTAACAGATTGACATAATCAGAATGGTTTAAGGGATACAGAAACATGTACAGTGGATTATATGTTTTGTTCACAACTCCTTACAAATCACAAAATGTGTAGATGAGGGGAATCCATGCTTAAAATCCTGAAGATTGGGTTTTAAAATGTATAAATATGTAAATGAATAAACATTTATTTGGGTGGTGAAAAATAATGTTTGATACTTTGAGTTGGGTAGTGTTAATGTAAAGAAAAGTACTTGGATGCTGCATTCGTACCCTCTGGCAGGGGCTCCAAAACAGATGTGCATTAGACTAGGAACTCCTGTTTGATAAAATGTCCTAAGGAACCACATCAGAGAAGTTTTTATTTAGCTAGTTATGAGTTTGTGTAGAATTGCATAACTGGCTACTAAGTGTGTTGGTAACACTGGGGACAATGCAACCTGTGATCAAAATAGTGATTCTGATAAACTGTGCAAAGGAAATGATGAAATTAAATTATTTTTGCTGGGAACCCCCTGTTGCCCCATCAAGGACCCCGCAGTAAAAAGCACTGGTCCGTGGGGCATCAAGTGTATGCGGGCCACAGTACCACAACTCAGTCTCAAGTTAATACACAACTCCACCTTGTGTCTAAGAATATATTGCATTCCGGTATGAGGTTTCCGGTGTTATGGCGACCTGCAACATCAACGTTTCATTGAGGAGTGTAGCAAGCTGTGCATTCAGGTATATTGCATGTTGATTCAACTCCTATCCAGCTTATTTTAGACGTGCTTCCATAGTGAATGTTGTGGCTACTGCGAAGGTCCTGTACAGTGGTGATGGAAAACCTTGCCTCCTTTCAGTCCTGTAACAGCTTAAGTTAAAGGTGTCTTTGTCGAGGAGAACATTTGCTGTAGGCTCTTATGCATTCCCGTTATTTTTATTGTTTTTTTTAGAAAACTGCCCACCGACAAAGAAAATAGTCAGTAATACGTATTTACCTCCAACTCGACTCTCACTATTCACCCTTCTCGTAATGCCAGTCAAGGCATGTGTCCTCTTGGGTTTTATCCATCACTCCAGAGCCTAACTTTTAGCGGTTAAAGTTTGCTCGTTATGTTACATTGAAGACTTCATAAACCAAAGATTCATACAATTCAGCGGAGCAGCTACACGTAGACATGGAGCACATCTTTGGTGAGGTTAATCAAAGCTTTCTTTTGAGAGCCAGGAAAAAATACGTATAGAGCCGCTAGGGAACACATTTGAGTAGGTCATGTAAATGTAAAAACACCTTCTCCGCTTTAAATAAGCGAGTCTGCCTTGACTTAACTTTGAAAATGAATTACTGGTCGTCAAAAACACGGCGAAACATGCCGTGGTAGTGTTCTCCCATGTACTCAACGAGCACCTCGTTGATGGAGCCCATTGTGTTGATATAGTACCGTGGTTTCCAGAGTGGTCCCCAGCAAAATGAAAACTAGGTTAATTTCAGTTATGCCAATGAAAGAATGTATCAGGATGACTGTTGATAATACATTTCACACTGACCACTGTTGTTATCGATCCACCCACTGTTTATTCAGTTTTATGTGTCTGTAACAAGTCAACAAAAATCTTCTCCTTGGGATGCAGTCTCATCAACTGGGGGTCCTTGATATGGAAAGGTTTGGAAACGCCTGTTGTACAGAGCAGCAATAGTAGTATCCACATTGTAATACTACATGCTTTCTGAGAGTGCAGAAGGTTGTTGGCCCTAAGGCTGTGTACAGCAAATGTTACAGAAATGTTTTTTCTCCCATAACAAAACAGCATGGATCATGGGAATATGTCTCTCTGTGTTATGCATTGACATATGTACTGGTTTGGCCACCTGGAGCTACATATTGTAGGTCACATATCAGACCAGCCGGCGCTTGTTTTTGATGTCTCAGTTATGATTACTCAAACAATGGTAGGAAAAAGGTCACTAATACTTCCTGCAACAGGACCTCTGCTATGCAGTGCTCAGATCCGCCTGGAGCGAAGTTCCCACTCACACTAGCCTGTGCCCACATGCTTGTAAACTGTGGTACTGAGCTTTCAACCAAGATTACAGAGTGCAAGTCTGACTCTCTCTCTCTCTCTCTCCCTCTCCTCTCAGAGTGCTGTGAACAGGGCTGTTTATCTCACATGTCTGCGTGGCTCTGACTATGCTGCTGCTGGTAGCACTGGGCATAGTTGTTTCTTCCACTGTGGTCACCACCGAGGAGGCAGAAAACACCGACCACAAACCACCAGCACCGCGGCTCAACTACAGCAGTCTCTTCCTGCCGCCGGAGCATATACCCTACTTCCTCTGCAGCAACAAGAGGGTGGCCAAGCACTGCCGCCTGGACCCACTCTGCCCTTTTAAAGTAAGATATGCACTTTGTCATATTTTTTTGACAGTGAGTGAGATCATGTGTTATTACTGTAGCAACATTTCAGTGTGCCCCCTTGAACCCCTTGAACTCTGTTGACCTTTTGTCAGGAAAGGTTCTGTGATGTAGAAAACACAGCCCCTTGTTGACAGAGTGTCAAGTGCCTAAAGATTAGCTTAAGCTGACAATTTTTGGTCATCAAATTTGAATTGTACTGTGTGTTTGCACTGGCTTGGTGATTTGTCATGTGTTTTAAGCACATTATTGAATGGAAATATCACTCAGTTTCAGCTCTGAACGATGCCATTCCTGTACCCTGTGACATGCTTGCCTGCACATTGTTCTTGCTGCAGCCAGCGACAGGGCACAAGAGTTTGGCCTGCCCCCCCCCCGATTGGTTTACTGTATTAAGACAATTCAGACAGTATCAGGATAGTTGTCAGTCATAATAAAGTGCGGGAAACTGACTTTCAAGTGCTTACCTGCGATTATCTAAAATTAGTGACATTCATTATTTTGCCATAAGTGTCAAACTCCATCAACTTGGTTAGCTGTTAAAACAAAACTAAGGCTTGGCAAACATTTGACCTGGTTTGACTTCAAGTGTTCAAGAAAAAAGTCAACTTTTTGTCCATTGTAAGTGAAGGAACTCCATACTGTTTGACTTGACATGTTGCATATTACAGTTGTGGTTCTTTAATTTCTAGATTTGGGACAGGATTGTTAATTTGAATGGTATACCTTTTTACGTGACCCTGCCATATTGTTTTCCTCCTTTTTTCTTATACACACACACACACTTATCTATTTTCACAACAGGATGCATTGCTGGATGTGTCTGCCTGTTGGGGTTATGAGAAGAACTGTGATCCAGAGAAGCGCTTTGGCTATCCTGTCTGCACTAAAGCTGACTCTGGATGGTATTATTCCTTACATTACATCTAAAACACTTTATTTGTCTTCTGAATCAATAAAACCTAGTTTGTAGCTTTCCATTGTGTCTCAGGAGTTGAGTGATTTCAAAAATAGTACTAATTTATTCACAGATACTGAATTTACTATATTTTCATTATTTATATTGTAACTACAGTGAGCATTGTCTTTCAGAAGTAAAGGCATGTATATTGAGAGCATGCATCATTGATGTGCCTTTGTGGTTTTGGCTGTTGATCTGCCTGAATCTTCGGTTTCTCAGGGCCCGTTCAGTGGAGGCAGCCCAGGAGCTGTTCTGGAAGCAGGCTGATTTCGGGTACGTCAAGGATCGCCTCTCTGAGATGAAAACGCTCTGCAAGGCCAGCAAGCCAGTAAGTCCAATCATTTCCTTAGTTCCCACGGGCCCGCTGAGTCAACAGGAAAAAACAACAGCAGAGACAGAGTTTTACATAAATGTCCATTGCATTACAATAGAAAGTCCCACTTGATTTGCAAATCACAAGAAGTTCTGAATTTGTTTTGGCTAGTTTTGAGACTCTCTTTTGGTCTAGTCTAAAGATGACTCTCAAAATCTCCAAGGCTCAAAGTCCAGAATTGTTTTTCCAGGGGGACTCATCATTGAGATGCAGTAGCCACACTCGGTTCTGTAAGGCGACTAACCTTTACCTGGACTTGCGGAACCCTCGCAGAAGCCATGAAAGGTGAGTACCTCTGAAAGCAGCTGGGAGCTGCCTGGGAGCAAAAAATACAGTGAACAGTATGTTGTGAAATTTGCCCATTTATATGGTGCAGATACAAGGAGGACTTCATTCAAAAGGGGGAGATTGGCGGTCGTTGCAGTCTGAACAACCAAGCACTGGCTGCCGAGGGAGACCACAAGAGTCCCTTGCAATCTTGGTGAGGGGAGACACACACACACACACACACCGTTACTGACCTTTAGGCAGTGCATTTGAGATTGTTTTGTGCATTCAGTTGAAGAATATAGAACCCATCTCTCGTGGTTAATAAAGAGGCCCAAAAAGGACATTCCCTGACCGGGAATCGAACCCGGGCCGCGGCGGTGAGAGCGCCGAATCCTAACCACTAGACCACCAGGGAACTGTTACTGCTTGCCTGAGAACTTGGTTTATGGTATTTGTGGCATGTGTGACAGCTGGCAGAACAAGATTTTGTGGATGTAGTAACATAGAACATCACTAGAGAGTGCTTTTCCCTCACATCAATGGACACATGGTGTAGAGTCTGACTTAGACTGAGATGGTAGTCATCATTTTGCTAAGGATGCATCCATGTACATTTATGACTGATGCCTTCAGTCGGTTGAGGTGCCACATGATGGCCTTTCCATTTGAAAGGCTGCTGAAAAGATCTCTGGGTTGGTGAAGGCCTGTCTCTCACTTGCTAGCTTGATGAATCCTAGTGGGCCTACATATCAGGAGGCCTAAAACATAATTTCCTCACCAAGAATCTGACCCAGTCTTCAGTAGTGAAAGGGCCAAATCCTAATCGCTAGACCACTTGCCTTTGGTACATTGTCTTTGCCCCTGAAAGCCATTATCCATATGAAAGAGGAGATGAGCTCCTGAGACCACTCAACTTTGGAACAAGAATCAACAGGAGTTCATATCATTCATACAACCCAGTCTTTATTGTATATCCACAAGGAGAAAGAATACACACACCAGAGGAGATGGCTGTTCATAATCTGCCCCAATATATGATTTTTCACAAAAGTCTACTCATTATATGGCTTTGCAGAGGAACAGGCAGGGCTGCCCCTGAGCTGTCCAGTACAAGAAGGAGTGGTGTGAGTTACACTTAGTGACGCTGCCTAGCTGTAATGAAATATTTGTTCACATTTTATATGAATTAGCGATCACAGTATGCATCGTGTTTATTTTCAGCCAGGCCAGTTACTCTTTCTTATCCTATTATGACCTGCTCGATCTTAAGGGGAACGGTGTGGATTAAATAAGATATACAAAGTTAAGCTCTGCAGTGACAACTGTTACATCACACAAAGGGAGGTTTGAGTATGATGTGGCTGAATTCAATAGAACCATCCATAAGAATAGCAGACTGTCAGCAGGAAGAGTAGCTTCTTCCCCCTCCCCCGAGCAGAATGACTTGAAGATTGAATGACGATAAGAAATTGGCACTCATTGTTATTTCAAAAAATCAAACAGGGAGCTGGAGCAGTGACCTTGCTTTGAAACATCAGGCAGGCTTCATGATGAATGTAATGAAATTTGAATGAGAATAGAAATTCTGAATCATAGATTACAGCCAACTATATGTGCAAGTTATAGCTTTACTTGTGCAAGTCTTTAATGATTACACTGTATCTCAGGTCTCTTTTTTTGTTGTGGTCACATTACTTCAGGAGGTGGCGACATGTGTTTTGCTCCCTCTAAACCCTGTTCTGAAAGAGAGACTGTAGAGGCACAGAGAGGCCCCCTGAGATCAGGAATGTGGGCGTTGGCCTTTGTGGCCCAGGCTTGTGTTTTGTGAAAAGCCTGCAGCTGCTCAGTGGGCCAGTGGCGCAATGGATAACGCGTCTGACTACGGATCAGAAGATTCTAGGTTCGACTCCTGGCTGGCTCGTGAAAACTTTTTCTCTCTGTGTGTCATACAAATTTTTCCCTCACCAGGATCACTGCCAATATTGATGCACGGCAGAAGCTGTCTCCTTTAGTATCTGACTAGAATCCAAATCATCAAGTTTGAAAGGAAAGCATAGGTCTTGCTCTTAAATATCAGTGTGAGGAAGTAATATGTATAGTATTTAATTTTCCATACCATAATATTGGTCTGTGTTGTTGTCAGTTGATACTAGTCGAATAGGGTTCGACCATTACCGATACTGATATTTTTGGATTGAAGCTACCGATAGCCAATATCTTGTGCCGATATTCTGCATTGGGTCAGTTTGTCAATTTTCATATCAAAAATTCTGAAAACAAATACAAGGTTTCAGTATAGGCTACATGTCTTTCGTAATAATCACTTACAACATGGAGAAAACAAATCACAGTAGAACTAAGTGTAATACCTGGTAATGGGTCGTAATGTCCCCTATCCCCATAGTGTGCCATCTATACTGCAGTAATGCAATAATTGTTACAGTTCTGTTTATGGCACTATTTGTTGCAGGTATGCTGAGCTGCAGACATACACAGAGCTGGACTTCCATCCCATAGAGGACGGACACTGTGATCTCATCATTGAAAAACCCACTGTTTTAATGAAACTGGATGCTGGTAAGGAAGGAGTGCTCACTTGCTCTTGAGTGCAGTGATGATGGTAATAGATTTCACCAACTCAGTTTACAGCCCTATAATCTGAACAAGCTGCCAAACATTCACACCACCACCCTAATTACACTTTAATAAACACGTTTGCAGTTTTGCTTGGACCAAGAAGAGTAGAAGTATATATATATACCCAACCTGGATAAAAGTAGACTTCAAGCACTAATGGAAAAATATATCCCTGCACCTTTTCAAGTTCACAATAGTTTATTGCAATAGTTTATTGGAATGTTTTGGCCACCAAGGGATTGCCTAATGAAGTCCTTGTTAGTCGGAAAGTTGCAATAAAGTATTGGGAGCCTGAATCCAGCATGTGAATATATTTTTTCAAGTCTACTTTTATCCAGCACCTGGCCTAAAACAGGTTAGATGTGCACATTTCTACTATTTCCCATTTGCACTGGTGCATTGAAGTCATTTGTGGAGTGACAGTACAAGAATGCAACAAAATGATATTGTATCTTTCTAATAGGGGTGAACATGTACCACCACTTCTGTGACTTTGTCAACCTGTACATCTCCCAGCACATTAACAACTCCTTCAGCTCAGACATCAACATCCTCATGTGGGACACGGTGGGTACATGATACTGCCGCCTACTCCTAACCTATATAATGTTCCATAGGCTGGAGCTAGTTTTATTGCTTTCATCTGCCTAGTTGTCTCAGGTCTTTAAAAACTGCAAGGGTTGGATTTCTTCCCCCTTTTAAGCAATAGTTCAAGTCACGTGATAAAAGCTTCTCTATGTATCTGTATTAGAAAGCAGGGTGGGCGATATAACATAACTCTATATATGGGTTTATAGCCAGGGGTGCACATAATCTTTTTTGGTCTACTTTCAAATGAGTACCAACAAATATGGTTTGGTACTCACTTTTTACACATTAGTTAAGTGCAGTGTCCACTGCAATGACATGTTTGGGCCATTAACTGAACAATCAACTGGCCCAAGTCAACCTCTTAGTGGCCCGGGACATCGGGCACTCCTTATTGTCAAACGCTGTACCTAACGTTATTCCATCAGGGAAAAAAACCTTGAAGTTTTTGTAGCCTACAAATATGGTACGCATATGTGTGTTCTAATGAAATTTTGGCCGCGCATGCTTACTGGCGTACCACTTATGTGCACCCCTGTTTATAGTCTCTTTTGGAAGTGAACTACCTCATAGGTCAAAGACAGTGATTGGCAGAAATAGCTGTTTTGGTAGAAAGACAAACAGTGGTTGTTTGTCAGAACTGTATCTTGGAGTCGTAGTTGTCATTGAACAAGTCAGTGGCATACGTGCCTGTGGAAGACATCAAGGGGAAGCACTGGGTGAAAAACAGAATGATTTATGGGCAACCTTATCGTGCCCATTGTTGCTCCCACTGTGCGCAGGGGTGAAGGGAAAAAAGAAAGAGAAAGGGAAAGAAAAACTGACAGAGAGAAGGAAAGCGGTGGCCTTTCAACACATTGCCAGTCAAACAAGGGGAGGCTGTCTGAGAATACTGTGATAACAGATTTTCTTATGAAACGTAAACCTCAGGAAAATGCAATCATACAACAGGCTTTAAAAATAGATGACTGGGACTTGGGTGATAATAAAGGCTATAATTGATTTTGAAAGAAGTCGGCTGAAGTCTTTTGAAGTACATAGTTTTAATTTCTCTCAATATTTAATCATGTTTGGTTTATAATTACAGATGTCACATTGTACAACCAACTTAGTTGTTCCCTCTTTTTTCATGTCTTTTTCCAGAGTTTCTATGGTTATGGTGATCTGTTCAGTGAAACATGGAAGGCTTTCTCAGAGTATGACATCATCCACCTGAAAAACTATGACTCTAAAAGAGTAGGTATTATGTTGCCTTCAGGTACTCCTCGCAAGCTCCTACTTTGGTATGATGTTCACCTGGTCACTTACTCAAGTGCTCTTGGTCAGAATTAACAACACAATGCATGCTGTTTTTAAAAAATGAATGAATGAATTTATTAGATAAAGTAATAATCTGTGACATTTTCATATAGATACATGTCCGTTTTGCTACTCTATTGCTGATTGATATAACACAATAGTGATTCAACCTATGCCCAGTTCATGAAAGCTTTTCCATTTGCTGTTCTAAACACCCAGTGTCAGGTAGGTCTTTCTCAGGAAAAGCCCTCTGGCGCACAGAAAGTGATGCGTTTTACATTTCCAGCAGCAGCAATAGCGTTTGTTTGGAATAAATAGAAGAGGACACGGGTAGTTAGCATGAACAGCGACAGCCTCCATGCCTGAACAAACAAAGAAAACAGTGCCACCTACAGAAACTCAAACTTCATCAACAGAAAATCCAAGTAAAAAGATTTTCTTTGCTAGACCTGCCAGCATGTAGCACCAAGAGGCAATCATTTTGATTCACTCACTAAATTGCAAATGACAACTCGAGTCTCATAACAACTACCACTATGCTGAGTTCATGTACACTCAGCTCATCATCACAATATTTCTGACGGCAATTGAAGGCGTCATGTGAGTGTGTGTGCATGTGTATTTATGTGAAAAGTGCATGAGTATGTGTCATTTTCTTTATATTTCAGCTAACTGTGAATCCGAGTCTGTTCATGCTTTATTGCTATATTGGTGGGTTGTTTAATTCTATGACATATACACAGACACACTCATTTCTATGCCAGGTTATATGCTTAGCAACCTATTCATTAACTACCCATAGGTGTGTTTCAAAGATGCCTTCTTCTCCCTTCTTCCGAGAATGAGATATGGCCTGTTTTACAACACTCCTCTGGTAAGTTACTTGTGTGTGTGTGTGTGTGTGTGTGTGTGTGTGTGTGTGTAATCCGTAGATCAATCTCACCTACTATTTTAAGACTATAATGCCTGTCCACTCCCTCTTCTCCCTTCACTCTCTACTGCTCTCTCTCTCTCCGCTCACTGCTACGCTCGATCTATCAGTTTCACCCCCT
>OOFE01020877.1:0-10767 GCA_900323365.1 Monocentris japonica | reverse complement strand
TGTGTGTGGTCAGTCGTCCTCCAGCTTCCTGTTGAAATAGTAGAAGTACGCTGCAAAACCTATCAAGGCTCCTCAGCTTAAAAACTGTTTCCTCACTGCCTTAAAATTCCAAGTTGACTGAAACAGTAGAAAATATTTGGGTTCATCAGTTGTAGAAAAACTCAGATAATAACTTCAATCAGTAGATTTCTCGTCAGGCTGACAGAGTTTCTCAGCTGAATCCACTGAATCCACACAGAGATCCACTGATAGAGATCACTGATAGAGATCCACTGACAGAGATCACTGATAGAGATCCACTGATAGAGATTCACTGATAGAGATCCACTGATAGAGATCACTGATAGAGATCCACTGACAGAGATCCACTGACAGAGATCCACTGACAGAGAACAGCAGCTTCTAACTGTCAGTGGTTCATGTGTGACGACGTTATCACACGATGTGGCAACAAGGACACGATGTACTGATGCAAGTACAAGCGGTAGATACTACTCACCACATATAACAGACGTGTTGCCAGGGCCGGCTCTATACTGGAGGCCCTGTGGGGGCCCCCTTTACTTTTTTGTATCAAATAAGGACTTCGTAGTACTTGTAGTATTTTCTCATCGTGTATGTTTTTCCAGAATGTGCTCCAGTCATCTCAACAGGAAATGGAACCAGAGACGTCACTTATGGACAAATAGTCATCAGACCACACAGAGAGAGAGGTAGATCTCCTCCTCCTCCTCCTTTCTTCCTCCTCTCTCTCCTCCACCTCTCCTCTCTCTCCTTCATGTTGTTGTTAATGTGTTTCAGATTCTCCTCCATCTGAACCAGAGGTTCTCTACTCTTCATCCCAGGTCAACCAGTGACATCCGTCTGGTTTTCCTCCAGCAGCAACTGGTCCAACTGGTCCAACTGGTCCAACTGGTCCAACTGGTCCCTGAAGCAGCTGACAGGCAGCACATCTATTTACTTATTTTGTTCTATATTGTTTTTGTCTTACATTTCATCTTATTCCCACGGTGGCCATTTTGAACATGCCTCACCTGTAAACTAGTGTTTCTTCATTCCATACAGGAGGACTTCAGATAAACCTAACAGAAAATGATCTAGCAAGTAGTTTAATCTAGAGGGGAAGTTAGGAGGTTAGCTGGCTTACTAGCTACCAGCTAGCTATAGTGGCCAAATGTATTACCTTAAAATGTGAACTTGTATCCCTCCACGTTCTTGAGATCTGTTCATTTTATTACATTGTTCATGGGGAATCTGAAGTCTGACATCTTTCCAAATAGCCACCCTGGGAAAAAGGTCTATACTGTCTATATTTCACATCTTCTGTTATTTTGCACACCCTCATAATGCTCATCTTTCATACTTTCATTTGTACAATTTCAACTTAAAAGGATCTGGTGATGTAATTGTTACGTAATGTTTAAAACCTCCAGTTGTTGTTTTCTTATTTATATATTTCTTTTCTTCGCTGTGTCCTATTTGTATTTGTTGAGACGACTCACAGGAAGAATTCAGCTTTATCTGGTCTTATTGGTCATCTTCTGTGTGTGTGTGTGTTGTACAAAACCATCAGATGGAAAGTTTTGCTTGTTTTGGTTTGGTTGTGGGTAACCACACTACCCCCCTTTGTTTGGATGTAGTGCGTCAGTGTTTTTTCCCAGAACTAGAAAAGTAGTTCACATAACTTCAGCCTATTAAAAGCCCTCACCATACAGGCAACTGTGTGTATAGAAAGAGTTGTATTCTTCTTTACCTGAAGTTCATCAGTCAGCATGTCTAAAGGATCCAGTGTGTAAAAGTGTCAACCAAGGACGTTTCTTACTTTGACTTGCATGTTTTATACTGGACGTATTTATTATTTTTTTAAATGTTCCCTCACTATTGCCGTTTGTTCCTGTTTCTATTTACTTCCTCATTGTTGAGCACTGTTACCTACTAATTCTTAACCTGCTGTCTCAGAGGGCTGAGGCGTGTACCATGTAGAGACCTGGACCTTGGTCACACTTTTGAAATTGGTCTCTTCAGGACATTTTGGGGCATATGGTCACTGCCAGGGTGAGTTAGGTTGTCATAGGAACCAACAACAACAATAGCGGCCCTCTGTCAGAATGGCAAGTCTCAGTAAGGCCATTCATCGTGTAAAATGTGCCCTTCAATCAACACTGCTGCAGTACCATATCCTACCATGTGGTTAGTGTGAATACAAGTGGCAAGTTGCAGCTTCAACTTTTAGCTCTACATTGAACACGGAGCAAAGGCTCCCTCCTGACCACTCGTGGCTGTTAGCCTAGTTAGCTTGCTCACAATTTTTTTTTTACCTCTTGGTAAGTCAATATATTGAGATAAAAACAGGTGAAAAACAAATTGGCAGAAGTACTTTTTTTGTATAATCTCAAGGTTTTTTCTACCTTGTTGAGATAAAAACGGTTAAAACATTTTTTTCACCTGTTCTTAAGTCAATGTGGATATGTGGATATGCTGGTGTTCGGTCTCTCCCTAGTGTGAGTGACTTTATGCTTTGCTAGTCCACCTAACTGGCTGAAGGTTTTCCCACACTGCTGACAGGTGTAAGGTTTCTCTCCCATATGGATTTTGTCATGGTTCTTCAAGTTTTTGATTTTAGTGAATGACTTGTCTGCACTGCAGACCTGCGGTCAGCATGAGCCTGAATGTGTCGTTGTGAACAGCCTGGCCAGGAGGGAAGTTATTTTGAGCTGTTAATCAGATCCTGGCCAGTAGAGGGCAGCACATCATCATAAACCCTTCTGATGACATCATCAAGTCTGCTATGATGTCATTATTATGGACTCTTAAGTTGCTATTATTTATGTAACTTTAAAAACAATGAGACCTTATTTTTAATATTTCATAAAGATATTGAACCTATCCGATTCAAACTACGTGAAACTGATCAATAGTCTTCACTCTTCACTCTGTAACTCTGATGAACCCCGAGCTGCTCTGTTCGGCTTCTCTGTATACTTGTTTTTTCCTAATCAGAGAAATTTAAAAAACAACAAGGAGATATCTTCATTACACAACAACAATAATACCACGACTGATAGTAATTATTATTGCTATTAATAATAATAATAATAATAATAATAATAATCATCATCATCATCATCATCACAGAGCTTTTAATAATGTAACTTTTAGGGACACACATATAGCACTTTTTCCAACATGGTCACCAGAGGGGGTGGGGCTACATCACTTGAAAGCCTCTATAGTGCATAGCAGGGTTTAGGGACGAGTGTCAATAGGTCAGAAGGTATATTGCTTATATAGTAGAGCTTAAGGATGAACCCTTTGGAATGGAAACTTCCCCCTGTTTCCTGTCTGTCTGTCTCTCTTCAGAAGTGATGCTCAGTGGTCATATCAGCAATGACATCATCATACGCTTCATCCAATCCATCATCAGCCTGGCTGGGCGGGGCCATGTCCATGGAGACCGTCGGGTCGTTTCCTGGAGTCAGAACAGAGTTAAAGGATAATTTAGATATTTAGTTTTATCCAACGCCTGAACGCAACTGATGATTATTCACCTGAAATCAACACTCAACACTTGAAGCCTGTTGCTCATGATAGTGTTTGATTGATTGATTGATTGATTGATTGATTGAGTAGTGCTCATTACTTTAAGGACAGTTAGTCTCTTACTTCCAGGTCTGGTGCAGTAAATAGACAGCATCAGGAGAGTTGAGATGCAGTATGGGCAGATCACCACTAGGTGACAGACCAGTCTGTCCAGATGCAAGAGGGGAGCTGGGGGTGTGGGCAGGGCTGTGGCAGTGGGTGGAGCTGTGGTGGTGAGCGGAGCTAGGGAGGGAATCACACCCTGTCAGAAAAGCTGGTCAAAATACAGAAGCGTACATTCAAACACAATGTTGATCCATGTAACTCAACAGTCAGCAGTATAAAACTTCAACTCCATGTAGGAAATGACATTTTAGAGTTCTGTTTTATTTATTTGAGCATATAAAAACATAGAACAGAAAAAAATTAGACTGAATCGGTGAGATATAAAAACAAGGGGCTAATAAAAAAGTCTCACCTCAAAAGAAACAAAGAAATAATATTAGAAATATCAAGATGACATATAGAGACGTGTCAGAGGGGTCCAGCAGTGGACTGAGGACACCAACTCTTCCCACTATTATGTTTAAATGAACTAAACAACAAAACTCAACATGCAGGAAACAGCAAAGCAACACAAGCGAGGCTTTGGATTTAGAAACGTCCTCACCTCTCACAAACAACCAGCTGCCTGGTGATTCTCCATGACCAGAGATGTTACACTTGTAGAGGCCTTCATCAGACTTGGAAACACTGTGGATGGTCGTCTGTCCTGTCGACTCCGTCCTGATGAGGGAGCCATCTTTATAGAAATCAGCTGGGAGGTTGGAGGGAGTCGTCTTGGTTGTACAGCGCAGAGTCACAGCACCTCCCTCCATCACAGGAAGGACAGGACTCTCCAGGATCACAGCACCAGCTGAACATGGAGACAAAGAACATGATTTAATCCATTTAAAAACAACTTCATCTCTAGGCCTCTGATGTTTGTGTTCCTACCGTGGACAGTGATGCTGGCAGAGTTGCTGTGCTGTCCTGTGGCGGACTCACACCAGTAGGTGGCAGTATCAGATGCCTTGGCAGTGTGAAGGGTACATCCAGAATCCCTGGGACTCCCCCACCCTTCTCCACAGCTGGACGGCCTCTCGTCTGGCAGTCTGGACCTCCTCACCCTCCAGCCATCAGAGCTGATCTTCTCACAGCTCAGAGAGAGACGGTCATATTCAAACAACTGAGATGCATTGGGAGTGACAGTCAGAGAGGCTCGAGGAGAGACAGCTGAGGACAGACACACATAACATAAGATGACATGGACGCCATACCATCGTCTAACTCTGTGTTCACACTGTTAAGGCCATTCATAAATCAGTCTGAAAGCACTTCCAGTTTGACAAAGCACCAAGTCCATGGGGATTGGTTTATCCCACAACCAATCAGATACCAATCGATATGGCAACTTATCGTCTAGTGAAATTCCATGATTCCATGCACACTGATGAAGTCTTTGTATTTACTGTTCCTAGTATTTGCTGTACCTTTAGTAAGGCAATCCATTTATCTATGTATCTAAAAACACATCGGCCGATGTGTGGACGCTCAACAAGCTTGCTGAATGAGGAAAGTTCAAGTTGAAAATTGTTGCTCATGCATCCTGTCGGGTTGATCAAAGGACACGATTTTATCTGCTTAGAGCAGTGGTTCCCAACCCAGTCCTCAAGGACCCCCTTGTCCTGCAGGTTTTAGCTGCAGCTCTACTCAGGCACACCTGAACCATTTAAGATATCATGAAAACGTGAAGCCTCTAATTGGTTCAGGTGTGCCTGATAGACTGATATATCAGGCTGATATTGGCCTTTAATTAAGTATCGGCCAGTAAATGTCATCCACTGAATACATTTTATTTTTTAGGCATGACAATTATCAAATCCTAAAATTTTCTAACTATGAATATCTGGTTTTCGCCAGCAGCATAGCACTGAAACTGCCCTTCTCAGGAATCTAAATGACCTCTTCATGAACGCTGATGCAGGTGAGTGCTCAGTATTAGTGCTGCCTTCGACACTACAGATCCTTATCGATAGAATGAGGCAATGGGTTGGTGTTTCAGGAACTACTCTAGATTGCTTCTCATCATACCTGACTGATAGGAAATTTCTTGTGTCCATTGATGGCTACTCCTCATCTCACTCCTTGATCACATGTGGTGTGCCACAAGGGTCAATTCTTGGACCATTGTTATTCTCCTTGTATATGCTCCCTTCGGGTCATTTCATTAGGCAGCATAGCATCTGCTTTCACTGTTATGCAGATGACACCCAGCTGTACCTCTCAATCAAGCTGAGTGAACTAAATAAGTTGGCCTCTCTGCATAGTTGTTTAAAAGATGTCAAGAACTGAATGTCCAAATATTTTCTACAATTAAATGAAGTGAAGTTCTTGTTATAAGGCCTGAGAGCATCCAGCCTGATTTGGCCTGCCCTTGGTCAACTAAATCATCATATTAACCCTCAAATAACTTTACAGTCCTTTTTGACCCAAGCATTAATTTTCAGCAACATACAAAAGAGCTTGTTCAGTCTTACTTTTTTCATCTCAGAAATATTGCAAAAGTTAGATCTGTCTTAAACGTCATTGATATAGAGAGGATTATACATGCTTTTATTTCATCTCAACTTGACTATTGCAATGTTCTGCTTACCTGCCTGACCCAAAAAGAGACAGGATGTCTCCAGTGTGTTCAAAATGCTGCAAGGTTTTTAACTAAGACTAAGAGATGGGATCATTTCTCCCCTAATTCTCTAATAATTCTGCTATTTAGCTACATCATGTTAGCTGCACTCTAGCTAGCACAATAAACAACAGCTGCAGGCTGCTCTGCTTTGTAGGCTTCAATAAAAAAATGCAGTGCAGCGCATATTTTTTTGTTTTCCTCCTGTGTTATTGAGCCCTTAGTTATCTAGGTTAGCTAGTTAGCCTAGTTGACCCTCCAAGTTCATACTAGCCTATAGTTATTTAGGTCGGCTACTTAGCTGACCTTCCAAGATCATGAATACCATGGTCATGAATGAATAGAAACAGAACCCATTCAGGATTAAATCAAACAATAAGATTAT
This sequence comes from Monocentris japonica, assembly GCA_900323365.1. NCBI lineage: Eukaryota > Metazoa > Chordata > Actinopteri > Trachichthyiformes > Monocentridae > Monocentris > Monocentris japonica. The sequence continues at coordinate 4,078 of OOFE01020877.1, read as the reverse complement.
TTCTACCTCCGGAGCAGCTCTGCTTCTGTGCAATGTTTAGGACTAAAACTACAAACTACAAAATGTAATGTTCAGTAAAATGTCAAAATGCATGGAAGTCAAGGGGAAATTTTATTTATTGCTGAAGAGCAGATTCTTTACCTTCCATCACCAACCAGCTGCCTGGTGATTCTCCATGACCAGAGATGTTACACTTGTAGAGGCCTTCATCAGACTTGGAAACATTGTGGATGGTCATCTGTCCTGTCAACTCCGTCCTGATGAGGACACCATCTTTATAGAAATCAGCTGTGAGGTTGGAGGGAGTCGTCTTGGTTGTACAGCGAAGAGTCACAGCACCTCCCTCCATCACAGGAAGGACAGGACTCTCCAGGATCACAGCACCAGCTGAACATGGAGACAAAGAACATGATTTAATCCATTTAGAAACAACTGGATCAATACTAATGGTCGTGAATCAGGAAGGATGGGCCTTTGCAGGATCACAGCACTAAATGCAAGACATTATATATCCAAAACTATCTAAAAGGAATACTGTCATATTGAAAATGTTTTTATATTTTATATTTAGCTGATGTTCTTTGCATTATTAGCATTCCTCATAGAAGTCAATGAGTTAGCCACAAGCTAACTCGTTAGCTAGCTGCTAATAGTATTATTTGTATACTTTGGTTTCAATGAGGAATGGGAACAATGCTAAAAAAATGATTTTCAGGTATTCAAAAGACAAATTTCCCTCACAAAGTGACAAGCACTGTGAACACTCAAACTCCTCAAGAATCTGTGTAAATGTACCTTAGAGTATATATTATTGTAAGTGCAGATTGTTTTTTTTAACAAATAAAACCATATAAACACTTTAAGATTAGAAAAACAGCATCACTTGATCCATCTTACCGGTGACAGTGATGTTAACGGTGTTGCTGCTCTCTCCCTGTCCAAATTCACACCAGTACAGTCCGCTGTCGGAGCATTTAGCGGTGTTCAGGGTGCAGTGGGAGGCGTCCACACTGCCCCAGTCCTCCCCACACCAAGACAGCTTCAAACTGGAGAAACATAAACCCAGTGTTAAGGCTCGATCACACTTAATCCACATTAATCCACTACCATTTGTATTTCTGAGTGTGAAAGCATGCGGATCAGTCTGAACGGCACACTATCCGGATGCATCCATATATATTTCTCAAATAATTATCAAGAAACAAAGGCAATACCGTTAGCCTGTGTTTCATTCGCAACTCAAACCTCAGAATTCGAAACCCTCATATTACTTGATACTTGGAAGGTAGTGGATTAGTGTGAATGAACGTTTTAGCGCCCCCATCAGGCCAGCCGGTGCAACCAGTGCCAGAAAGCATCTGAGATGTGATGTTCGATGGAGAGACTGCCGATCCATAGTCCCCACAAACAAAAAGATATAAATAATAGAGCAAAACAGAGATATTAAACACAATACAACTGATAAGTACAACACTAGAAGACAGAAAAAACATATCAATGAAGGATGGAAATATAAAATTTTATGTGTGTATGCAGGATGTGCGAAATTACAGCAGTAGAAGATTCTGAAGAAAAATGAATGAAAATATGTTCAAATAGATGTAATTTGAACATGTTCTGACGGTGAACTGACCTGTCTGTGGTGAATCTCCTCACCCTCCATTCACCAGAACTGATCTCACAGCTCAGAGAGACAGCCTCATACTCAAACAACTGAGATCTACTGGGAGAGACAGACAGACAGGCTGGACGAGAGAGAGACATTACATTACAGTCATTTAGCAGACGCTTTTATCCAAAGATGAAAGTTGACACTATGTGGGGCTCAAACCCACGACCCTGAGACTCTCATCCTCTACCAACTGAGCTGTCCGGGCTGGACAGAGAGAGAGACAGGAGGAGAGAGAGATGAGAGAGAGACGGGGGAGAGAGAGACAGAGAGAGAGACAGGGGGAGACAGAGATGAGTGAGGGTCAGTAGTATCCATCAGCTGGTTGAAGTGAAAAAATCCACTTCCTGAACGTCAAAACACAACGAGCAGAAAAATGGAACAAAATTTACAGAGTTACAGCAGAGTCTCCTCCAGAGCATCAGCAGTGAGGAAAATATAGAAAACAAACAGGTAAATATAGAAAATAAACAGGTAAATATAGACAATAAAGAGGTAAAAATAGAAATGAAAGAGGTAAAAATAGAAATGAAAGAGGTCCCACAGTACAAACTTGTTCCTGAAACATTACTAGTTTGTTAGAAGAAGGTGGAGCTACAGGGTGTTTGGTGTCCCACCAACTTATCAATACTAGTGATGTTACTAATACTAGTGATACTAATAATACTAGTGATGTTACTAATACTAGTGATACTAATAATACTAGTGATGTTACTAATACTCGTGATACTATACAAACACACACACACGGATGTGAAACTGGAAAGTCTTACCATGACTCGGCACAATGTTCAGCCACACTGAAACAGAGTCACAGTCAAGCTACCACTCTGTGTATCAACTCAACATGTTTTATCTGTTACAGCCCATGAACATCACACCAAAAACAACAAATTGTTCAAATTTGTTTAAATTTTCTGGTCAATTGATGATTATTGATGTAGATAATTATTGACATTATTGATTATTGATTATTGATGTTGATAATTATTGAAGTTCTACTTACGGACCAGATGCAGAATTGTCTTCATTGTTCCAGCCTCACTATCTACATGAAACACGCTGACAACACCAGCACTTCCTGTTAAGCCCACCAGCACTTCCTGTTAACTAACCACTATAACATACATCCTGTTTACCTACCTGAACCTGACGTGCACTTCAAAACCAAACCACATCGAGTCTCTCTAAGGGTCGGTGGCGGCAGTGGTGCACACCAACAAAGTCGGACTGGTCTGAACACAAATTAAAGAAGCAAGACGCTCAAAGCAACGGTACTCAATCCAAATGAGCTCCTGGACATTTCCTCAAAAATCACTTTTGTCAATCTGCATTCAATTAATATCTTGTTTCATGTTTGCTTTTTTAATGTCTGTCTTATGTGTATTGTGTGTGTGTGTACAAATGTTTTTATTCTTTTAATTTAATTGTAAAGAACTTTGTAGTTTGTGTATAAACATTGCTATATATATCTACAATTTATATTTATTATTTTGATTATTTGTTATCATCATTGTTGTTATTATCAAATGAAGAAGCAAAGTCTTTAATTGTCACTTTAGTGATGATGGTTTCATTAGCTTTTTATTAAAGGGAAATTTAAAAAATAATTATAAATCACAGTACAACGCAGTAATAAAGGGCAGCATTCAGTTCATAGCAAAACATTAACAATCACAATATTATCTACGTATTGGTGATAATATCCAATAGAGGCTTCCAGTTGATGTAGCCCCGCCCCCTCTGGCGACCATGTTGGATCCTCAGCTCTGTGAACAGCTGGTTGTGCTTCTGTCTCATCAGAATTGAATCTTCATGGTCAATTTCTTAGTTTCTGACTGAACTGATCATTTGATCACTGATCATCTGATTGATTTAGTGTTTAGATCATGTAGCTTGTTAGCTAGCTAACGTATCTAGTAGAAGCTAGCGTTAGCAGTGGCTAGTAGTCCCATGTTAGCCTGCTGGCTAGTTAGCTAGCTACCAGTTTGTTCAGGTTCACTGAGCTGACTCTTCTCCAGCTCCAACTCAGAGTGTTTTGGAGTAGAGACTAGGGCTAAAGACAAGACAGTTGACTGAGTCACAGTAACCTACATTTGGAGACAAATCTACCTGATCACACTGTTCACTTTTACTGAGAACGTTACTGGATGGATCTACAGACACACCACAACAACCTGGTTCAGATGGTCAACTGGTTCTACTGGATGGATCTACAGACACACCACAACAACCTGGTTCAGATGGTCAACTGGTTCTACTGGATGGCTCTACAGACACACCACAACAACCTGGTTCAGATAGTCAACTGTTTCTACTGGATGGATTACTCGCTAACATGATCAGATGGTTGGTAGGTTGACAGCAGGGTGTTTGGAGTAGTTTGACTGCTACTTGAGGCTTGACCTC
>OOFE01020871.1:10142-27491 GCA_900323365.1 Monocentris japonica | reverse complement strand
GTAAACCAAAAGTTCTAATAACACACTCTGTGTGCCTTGAATCACAGAGAGAATACATGAGGGAGTAAGGTACATCATCTGCCACACGATGTGAAGTTCATATCTAATCGAACACATATAGAAAGCATATAGCATACAGAGTTTCTTTCGTTCTCTTATTCTGTGTCTCCCTTGGGATGCAAAGTAGGTACATTTCCCGGCCCTTATCATCGGTCCCATCTCCTAATGGCACCGGAGCGGGCTGGTCAGACCTGCAAAGTGTCACTTTTGAAGGCTTTATGGGGAAATCCACCTTTTGCTGAGAAGGGGGGGTTCCTTGGGTTCCTGGGAGCACAGCATAGAAAGGCCCTGGGAGAGGAATATGTTAGTCTTTGGGTGTTGATGTGTATTTTGTATGTTCTGAAGAGGGGGGGGTTGATGTCTCCTGCATACACTACACACTGCTCCAGCGTCCAATTGCGACGTGCTTTACACCACTCCAGCCGACGCTAGGCATTGCGCATGGTGATGTAAGGCTTGCGTGCAGCTGCTCTGCCATGGAAACCCATGTCATGAAGCTCCCGACGCACAGTTCTTGTGCTGATGTTGCTTCCAGAGGCAGTTTGGAACTCTGTAGTGAGTGCTGCAACAGATGCGCTACGCGCTTCAGCACTCGTTGGCCCCGCTCTGTGAGATTGCGTGGTCTACCACTTCATGGCTGAGCTGTTGTTGCTCCTAGGCGCTTCCACTTCACAATAATAGCACTTACAGTTGAGCGGGGCACATCTAGTAGGGCAGAAATTTCATGAACTGACTTGTGGCAAAGGTGGCATCCTATGACAGTGCCACGTTTAAAGTCACTGATCTCTTTACGACCCATTCTAAATGTTTGTCTATGGCGATTTCATGGCTATGTGTTGGGTTTTATGCACCTGTTAGCAATGGGTGTGGCTGAAACACCTGAACTCAATAATTAGTAGGGGTGTCCACTGACTGTTGGCCATATAGTGTATTATAGCAATGGGAGGCAGAGAAGATGATACAGAAATGGTCCAAAATGCTGTTGCTCATCTTTTAACTAACACCAAACGTTGGTCTGATACCAGATTATCTTTAAACAACATTTTTATTTTTATTGTACTATATATTCTCCTTGTTTTGCTGTTTTGATCTCCATGTTTTAATATTTTAGGTTTGATTTGTTTTATTTTCCCAGTATCCCATTGTGAAGCACTTTATAGCCACAGTTTAGAAAGGTGCTAAATAAATAAAGTTTTCCTTCCTTACTTACTTACTTATTGTCACTATGAGAAGTTAGTGTTACAAGATAGACCAATAGTAACACTCACTGTGATTTGCAGAGGAACAGATGAGCTTCTGGGAGTGATGGACAGAGTTCACATTGTAAACTCCACCTTGGGAAAAGCACTGGGAGGAGCAGCTGGTATGTCTCCTTCCATCTGACCTTAATATATCCTTACTTTGATAACAAGTTCTGCTCATGGATTGCCACAACTCTGAACGTCTGTGAACACCTTCACAAAATGGCAATATACCTAATTGTCCCAGCTCTACGTCTGTGCTCATTTTGTGCATCTCGTCATATACCAAAACACAGGATGTGACAACAATTCCTTTTTTCATATTGATTCAAAGCTCGGTCTTTATTTTTGTTTTGTTTTTTTTGTCAGGTGGCTACACAGTTGGCCCGAAGCCTGTGATTGACCTTCTGAGGCAGCGCTCACGGCCATACCTGTTCTCCAACTCCCTCCCCCCTCCCGTGGTGGGCTCCGCTGCCCGCGCTGTGGAGCTGCTGCTTGCATCCAATGAGATTGCACAGAGCATGACTGCCAAAACCATGAGGTGGGTTTGTACAGGGGGTGGACTGCAGGCCTTTGTGGTTTGGTGTAAGTGGGAGACGCCCACTAATCGCTTATCACTGCTGTCGGGGGAGATTGGGGAAACATCGTAACTCCAATTTTGTTGACGTTCACGGTTTTACTTGAGTTTAGGGTTTACATGCTCCTTTTGAATTTTTTTTTGGCCCATCAAACCCATTCACATCCCATGGAACGTCAAAAGTGAGCGGTGGTCCATCCAAAAGCAAGACTTTCTTCTTGAAAAGTCCATTTAAAGACCTGAGCTTTTCATCTGCCAGCAGGATTATGCAACTGTTGGCTGAGGCCCTCTGACAAAAACAGATAAGCCTTTCTAGAGTTTGTTTTCTCACATAATGCATGATTTCTTATGGGAATGAAATGGAAAACTATTGGGAGGAGAAACCTACAAACTCTAATTTTCTTTAACAGTAACCAACTGAAGAAATAACCAGCTATGCCATTCATTTTTTATATGCAATTGGGGCAGGATTCTTGTAAAAGTGTAGGAGGAATAATTTTGTTACTCATCTTGTTCCTTGACCTTGCCCTTCCACTGATGTTTAAGAATAGTGTAAAGAATACCCACAGCTGCCTTCGGGCTGGATCATGTAACTGTTTATTGCTCGCTAAAGAAACACTTCATACTGAAACGGGTCTGTGCTCATCTACTTCACACAGGACATTATTATTACCAAAATGTTTTCTCTCTATTGTGCCCTCTCTCAGGTTCAGGAACAAGATGACACAGGCTGGGTTCACCATCGCAGGCTCAGCTCACCCCATCTGTCCTGTGATGCTAGGGGACGCACGGCTCGCCTCCGTGATAGCCGATGACATGCTGAAGCTGGGTGAGACAATAGCGAACACCTGATCCGTTGTACTGAGAACAGCAGAAATGATTCATTGATTTGTTTCATTCCAAAATGTGATATACACAACTTTAAAAATCTGACAAAATGATTGGTGGCATTTAAGTAAAACAGTCTATGGAGTATAACTGAGGCTAAAAGCTAACTGATTCAATAACATATATGACTTTATGATCATTGAGTTTTTATCAGGTAGCAGTGTTTTTCAGAAATGGTTATAGAAGATTTTAGAATAAAACCCTTCATATGTATAAATGCACCCTGAATGTGACGTATGAAGAATTAATCAACTACATGAAACGCTGAATCTGTGCACCTCTTCTCATCAGCAGAAGCTCCGACACCGTTTTTAGATGGTGTCATACTTATCAACCACTAGAGGGAGACATATTAAATTCATGGGGCGTCACTAGTTGATGATTCACAAAATAAAAACACCCAGAACTACAATAGTGTTTGTGCGGTGGACTTAGGCACTGTCTGGCTTTGACCACAGTGGCGCAAAAAGAATAGAGCAATGGATACTCAAATACCACAAAAAATGTGTCATAATCTCATTCTCTGATTCAGGTAATTTTATTTTGAAGAACAGTTGTTTTCTAGCTCTTTTGTCTCACTTCTCTCCCCTCCACAGGAGTGTATGTGATTGGGTTCTCCTACCCAGTAGTACCGAAAGGCAAGGCCAGAATCCGCGTCCAGATTTCAGCAGCCCACACGGACGAGGACATCGACCGCTGCATTGATGCTTTCATCCAGACAGGCAGGAAGCATGGAGTCATATCCTAAGTGGTGCAGAGGATCAGAGACCAGAAGGATTTAGCGTCCCTTGCAGACCATGCAGACTGTTACTTACAAGACCTATGAATGACGTTGATGAAGATACTAGTTACATTGGCAGGTCAATTGTGGGTAATGTTATTTTTGTGTTGGCTTTTCTCAGCCGAATAAAGACTTTTGCTAACAAGTGTAAGTGTTATTATTGTTTTTGGGAAGAACATTGAGGTCTGTTTATTTTAAGGTTCCTACACAGGTGTAGAAAGTCTTGAAACTTATATATGGTGAGAATACATTGACTATACAATTTATGTAGTCATACACCCATTGTCATTCCACACATTGTGATTTTGATTATTGTGAAATATATTTAGTGATATGGCCTAGCTGACATTCATATAACCCAGCAATTATCAGCATATATCTCATTGAACACCACCTAAAATCTTCAAATCCAGTGAAGAAAGTGAGCTCTAGAAATAGAATGGGATTTTGAAATGGAAAATGGCTGGGACAGAAAAGACCATTGCAATGTCAAAAGTGGGTTTCATACTCATCAGCTTTGTGCTAATGGTTGTTTAAACCAACTTCCCTAAATGTTTTTGCAAGCCTTCCTCACAGCAATGTGGAAACATTCATTATATGACTCCATTGATACTAAATATCCATGATACTCTATTGGAGTGTTTGTTTTCACTTATGTCTGAGAGGAGGTTTTTCAGAAGAAATTCTGAAATTCTGCAATAGGTTTTAACTGAGGGCCCAAAGGTCATGAACGTCACTCAACCACATGGTCCCCTCAGTATGACTCAGTGGGATAAGTGTTGCTATGTCTTTTGTCTACAAAGGAAGGCATGCAAACAGCAGAATGTAAAACATCAGATCTGTAGGGTGAAAATGAATGTGACAGGCCTTGGACTTGCACAAAAGGTCTCGAAAGTATGTGGGAATAGTGTTGGACTTTGATGTGGGTATACATCCATATGTTTCATGTTAGGATATATATGAAAGAGCTTCTGCCATAGAAGCCTCTGGCATATTGTTAGTCTAGAGGAGGTCTGGAATAAAGGATGCAATTTTGAACCCTGTTATTTAAGATGTTAAAATGTGTGTGAGAAACTGTGGTTGTATTTTGTACTTAAATTGTATGTTTCATTATTCCACGCTGTTGCTCCTCCCAAGTACTTCCTCCTGTTATGTCTTTTTCGCGCCACCAGCGCTTACAAATCCCACCCATTACATTGAGGACACACCTTCCCTAAAGCCACTTGACCAATAAAAACAGAGAGCGTTTCCTTTCAGCCAATGAGAGAGCAGAGGAGGGCGTTGAGAGAAGCAGCTCGCGGGAAACAGACTGGAAGTAGTTTTGCCGCGAAACGGACATCGTGGTGAGCGTTGTATGTCGTAGCTTCTCTCGGTCTAAATCCAAAAAGGTTTTGCTATCAACGAACAAAACCTAGTGCACGTTATCCTACGTAGCTTTATTCCTACCGTTGTGTTGCTCGTCTCGGTTCAGTATGTCTGGTTTTGACGACCCTGGAGTCTACTACAGTGACAGCTTCGGAGGAGGAGGAGAGGGACACGGCGGGGACGAAGGTGGATTGAAGCGGACCCAGATCAAGAAACGGTTCCGTGAGTTCCTCCGGCAGTTCAGAGTCGGAACCGATCGTACCGGGTTCACGTACAAATACAGGTGAGATCCACCAGATGAAAATGGTGATGTAGTGGTAAATATACAGCAGGTGTGTAAGCTATGACCTGCAAACAATGAGCCTCGTGAAGCAAACATCCATTAATATTAACAAAAGTCAAGTGTACTTTCCGAAACACATTTTTAAAATACCGCTTTTACATATGTCACGTCAGTTTGATGCTACTTGGTGTGATGTATACAATGAGTTCATATGATAAAGGTGGGTAAACTTGATAAAGCTTAGCTGGGTTTCGTCTCCACTCCATTACTGCAAAGTAGCTGAATAGCAGCAAGCTAGTTATCTGAGTCGTTTTGTTCAAGCACAAAGTAACTTGTTTTCACCTCAGATTCCCCCTAACTTAAGTTATGTATTCCATAACAGTCCCTTTTCATTCCCCCTTCAAATAGCATATGGTGGCCAAACTACCAATGCTAGGTATCAACTAGTTTAACTACCAGTAAGTCAGCTGCTGATACTGTTCTCTCTGTCTCAGGGCTTTGAGAGAACTAGTCCCTCGCCACCACCACTACCATATTCTCATATTGCTGTAAAGATATCCTCCTCTGGCAGCAGACCAGATGAGTGGGTTGACCTTAACCCTTTGTGTTTTTCCTCAGAGATGACCTGAAGAGACACTACACCCTAGGGGAGTACTGGGTCGAGGTGGAGATGGAGGACCTTTCCAGCTTTGACGAGGATCTGTCAGATTGCCTTTTCAAGCTGCCTACCGAGAACCTGCCTCTGGTGAGAGTGAACTGACGATGAAGTGAAATGATGTGGTGAAAGCTGACTTGCAGCCGCTAACCAAGATAACCGACCCATCATTTCACACAACAAAATTGTCCTGAAATCACACATGATCTCGTAATGTACCAGCCGTTCTGGCCCATGGTGAGACAAGTTGCCCCTCTAACCCTTTGATGGCGGTCTGTTTGACAGCTGGAGGAAGCGGCCAAGGAGGTAGCTGATGAGGTGACCCGTCCCCGGCCTGTAGGGGAGGAGACGGTGCAGGACATCCAGGTCATGCTGAAGAGTGACGCTCACCCTGGCTCCATCCGCAGCCTCAAGGTAAGACACTGCGATTCAATGTGGAAATTAAACCCTTGTATTAAACTGCCACGACACACCTTGACTATAAACGTCTCTTCAACCCTGGATGGAAATGTCAGGTTTTTCCTGGAGCAGTTGAGCATTAGGGGTATTCCTACTTTTTTCCTTTCTGTTTTTGTGGGGCGTCCATTGTGGCTTGATTTGTCTATTGACCACAAGCAAACCACTGTACTCTCACATGAAGATATAATGGCTCTGTAAGAAGATCCCATCTATTGTGAGCAATCGCACAAGAAAGGAGAAAGCCCTGGATGGCAATCACATTGAATAACTGAAGTGATAGCATGCAGTTGCCCTTTTTTTTTTTTTTTAATGTGGTTTCAGACCATGAACAGCACAAGGACTAGAAGCTTTGCTGTGCAAAACGTGTTTGAAGTTTAACTCTAACTAGGTGTGCTTTGGTTGGTGTTTTTATAGAACATAGAAACAATAACTGCATAGTCTGCTTGCAAGGTAGCGCTCCAGATTGATGTGACTTTTTTTCTACTATTTTCGGTGCTTGCACAGTAATTGCCATAGCATCCTTGATCATTACTCCCTAGTCTTTCCCTCTCATTTCCCAATAGTTATGACAGGCCACTTGACCATGTTCCCCTACTCTCTCCTCTGTAGTCTGAGCAGGTGTCTCGTCTGGTGAAGGTGCCCGGCATCATTATCTCGGCCACAGCAGTGAAGGCTAAGGCTACCAGGGTGTGTCTGCAGTGTCGCGGCTGTCGCTCTGTCATCAGTAACATCCCTCTGCCACCGGGCCTGCAAGGTTATGCTCTGCCACGCAAGTGCAACACGTGAGTATGAACATATGATGGTGGATATGCTCTGTGTTTCATCTCAGGAATGATTCAGGTGTATGTTGAACTTTTCAAAGCGGTTACAAAGTGCTTTGCAGAGAACAAAATAATAAAAAAGGCATTAAGATGAACAACAAATATCCTAGACATGAATTCAGAAACAGGGTGTCAGAAGAAAAGATGAACACAGGCAAATACAATTTAAAAATAAAATGTTAGACCATATTCTATAAAAGCCTGTCTGCTGAAATCTGTTAGGCTGTGACATAAGAGCTGAATCTCTATGTATTTTATTTTTTTCATTTTTTGCAACCGAACCTCTTGGGCAGGGTTTTCCAAAGCCTAGGAGCCCAGAGTGGTAATGATTTTGCTGTAAATATTTCGCCCTTGTGCCTCCCTTCTCTGTTCAGTGAGAATGCTGGCAGGGTGAAGTGTCCTGTGGATCCCTACTTCATCATCCCGGACCGCTGTGTTTGTGTGGACTTCCAAACCCTGCGCCTACAGGAGTCCCCTGATGCCGTGCCGCACGGCGAGATGCCCCGTCACCTACAGCTCTTCTGCGATAGGTAACAGCTTTATTTTGATCTCTATATAATCAAAGTCCTCATTGTCAGCAGACCAGGATTCAACTCTACATTACAATTATCCAAACTGTAGGAGAAAGCGCTGCCTCAACTGTATGTAGCATTTATCAGCAGCCAGTACTTGGGTACAACTTTCACTTACCAGAAACTCCCACAGCCCAGGCAGTTTGCTCCATACTGACTCTTGCCTATCACAGTTTCTGGGACTTCACACTACAACCAACCTTGCTACTGATCACTTGCTCACTTCCATGTAAAAAAAGGTGCTGGCAATTTGAAAAAAGCAGACTAGTGTGAGCAAGGTTACCTACTGAGAAATGAACAACTCTTCAACTGCCAACCCATTCCACATCACGTTTCTCCTCTTTTGCCAGGTACCTGTGTGACCGTGTGGTCCCAGGGAACAGGGTGACCATCATGGGTATCTACTCCATTAAGAAGATGGCTGTTGCCAAGGCCAAAGGCAGAGAGAAAGGGGCTGGTGTGGGCATCCGCGCATCCTACCTGCGTGTGGTTGGCATTCAGGTGGACACAGAAGGGGCAGGTAAAGACTATTTCCTACATCAAAACGTGGAACTAAATGCTATATTGGTGTGACACATGTTACACAGAGTGGGAAACCCACACCAGTCATCAACCAAATACAATATATTTTCCCCTTGTCTCTTCCAGGTCGTGGTGCCACTGCATCAGTCTCTCCACAGGAAGAGGAGGAGCTGAGAGCACTGGCTGCTTCTCCCAATGTCTATGCCTCTCTGGCGTCCTCTGTGGCACCCTCCATCTACGGCAGTGAAGATCTGAAGAAGGCCATCACCTGTCTGTTGTTTGGTGGTTCACGGAAGAGGTGAGACTACCTGGTGTAGGAAAAACATTTTCTGCTCCGAATCATGTCTTTTTCCCAAAACAATTCTACAGTATTTTTTTCTCTTTCCAAAATGTCAACAAACTTTTGCGAGCAGTCATGCAAAAAATAGCTATATCTATCGGCTTAAAAATGATCAAGGCATCATTTTCACATCTACAATTCACTGTGCCTCTGATTTTTGCTTAAAGTAATGGTATTGTCTCTTGTCCCCTAGACTCCCTGACGGTCTAACCCGTAGAGGGGACATCAACCTGCTGATGCTGGGAGACCCCGGTACTGCCAAGTCTCAGCTGCTCAAGTTCGTGGAGAGGTGCTCTCCTATTGGGGTACTTATCCATCTGTCTGTACTAATTGAGCTTTACTGTAATAGGAAATTGCATAAGATGATCAACGTTCCCTCTCTATTCAGTGCCATCTTTGGGCCAGATTTATAGATTGTGTGAAGCCAGAGTGTTTTTACCTCTCGTCCTTTGTTGATGCTAAGCCTACTTTCTGTCCTGGCAGGTTTATACCTCAGGTAAGGGCAGCAGCGCTGCTGGTCTGACTGCCTCTGTGTTGAGGGACCCCAACACTCGTGGATTCATCATGGAGGGAGGGGCCATGGTGCTGGCTGATGGTGGCGTTGTATGCATTGATGAGTTTGACAAGGTAAAAACACTTTGATGAGCAGGAGTTTTAAATGAACTTCATTTGTGTCATAGAACTACAGAGACAGAACTATTCTCCTTTGTTGCCTAGATGAGAGAGGATGACAGAGTAGCCATCCACGAAGCCATGGAGCAACAGACCATCTCTATTGCTAAGGTACTTTTTGTCATAAATATGCCACACATTCCTTTGTTGCTGTACTGTGGAAAACTGACTGCATACAGTAAGCTAGCAAATTAACCCTTTGACTCCCTCCAGGCCGGCATCACCACCACCCTGAACTCTCGCTGCTCAGTGCTGGCTGCGGCTAACTCTGTGTTTGGCCGCTGGGACGACACGAAGGGGGAGGACAACATTGACTTCATGCCCACCATCCTGTCCCGTTTTGACATGATCTTTATTATCAAGGACCAGCATGACCAGCAGAGAGACATGGTGAGGAGACTCGTGTAGTGGTAGCCTAATGGTTTGAGAAGTGAGCTTGTGACTGGAAATTTTGCTATTTCAAATCCTTGGACCAGCTGGGATAATTTGGGCAGGGCAAACTAACTGCCCCAATGTGCCTCTGACTCTCATTGCCACACAACCAGACCTGCTCAGTCAATGAATGTGGTTGTACTGTCCAGCCCCCAGGTGTGACTGTGTGTATGTAACCCCCCCATCCCAAGGCTGTTGGGTTCTTGGTCAAATTAAACATGGGTTATTGTTATAGTGGAGATGTTTATATCCTGCTGAGTGTAATGTTCAACCACTTCTCTCTCCTCTTCCTCAGACGCTGGCTCGTCACGTGATGAATGTTCATCTGAGTGCTCAGACACAGACCGAGGGTGTAGAGGGAGAGATCCCACTGGCTACATATAAGAAATACATTGCCTATGCCAGAGTGTGAGTCTCTCTGAATTGTCCTTTCTGATTGTATGTACTATAATTACTCGTCATTCAGTTATTCTGTATACTCTGAATATGGTCGTTGCCAATGTTTGGTCTAAATCTTTCCTGTCAGTAAATGTGGGCCTCGTCTCTCCGCTGCGGCTGCTGAGAAACTGAAGAACAGATATGTGGTGATGAGGAGCGGAGCGAGGGAGCATGAAAGGGAGAGTGACAAAAGAGCCTCTATCCCCATCACTGTCAGGTATGTGTACATAAACCCCTACGTGCCTACTTATCAGTATCTTATCTTTAGTTCCAGGTTATTTGACGCTTAGATGCTCCTTGTATGGACCTTGCTTGTCCTCTGCTCCTGAATTACACTCTCATCTGCACAAATGCCTTGGATGTAAGGTCTTGGGTTTTAATTCTGCCCTCAAACTCCCACTTACCTTTTATGTTCCTTCCTCCTTCAGGCAGCTGGAGGCTGTGGTGCGTATTGCAGAGTCCCTGGCTAAGATGAAGCTGCAGGCTGTGGCAGGAGAGGAAGAGGTAGACGAGGCCCTCAGGCTCTTCCAGGTTTCCACGCTGGACGCTGCACTTTCTGGCAGCCTTTCAGGTGTGTGTGTATATGCGCACCGTCGTATTTGTTAGTGGCTATCATGAGTTTTATTACGTGATCATACATGTACACAGTATAGCATTTGACTTGGATCTCATTGTCTACTGTAGAGGTAAAGTAGTGCATATAAAATGTTAGCGGCAAGAGAATTACAGAGTTCGGTTTCAATTAGGCACATTGGTCACACATATTCCCCAGTTGAGTTTGCCAGTGTTACAGCTGGGCAAAGTGCAAAAGTTTTAAACATCCTAACGTCTCTCCATGCACATCTTTGTGTTGTAGGAGTGGAGGGCTTCACAACTCAGGAGGACCAGGAGATGATCTCACGTATTGAGAAGCAGCTGAAGAGGCGCTTTGCTATTGGCTCCCAGGTGTCGGAACACAGCATCATCCAAGACTTCACTAAACAGGTCAGTATCGACAGTTTTAAAGTGATTACATACAGCCTTAACTCTAAAAGTCTGGGTTCAGGCTTTGTAGTTCTGGAGCACTTTGGCTAGATGAATCCACTGAATCTTACACCAAAAATGCAAGCCATCCCCCCCATCCCTCTCATTCTGTTGGTTATCCTTTGCCCCTTTACAGAAATATCCAGAGCACGCCATCTACAAAGTCCTCCACCTGATGATGAGGAGGGGAGAGCTTCAGCACCGCATGCAGAGGAAAGTGCTCTATAGAGTCAAGTAGAGCAGTAGAGCCATCTATGCATTCTCATAGATATGACTATTGTTGTAAATAGTTTGGTCACAATATGCCTGTTTCATGCTACATTTTTCTGATCACCATCACGGTGAAACTTGGTCACCCACTAGTTGTGATTGATTGAGTTGGCTCTGGATCCAATACGATACCTTCCTATTCGGACAGTCAGATTATATAATGGAGTGAAAGTTAGTGGTTGGAAAAGAAAATGGAAGGAGATGTTTAAGATTTCATTGTGAAAGGGTTATGATGCTTTGTACCAATGTTACCAAGTGATGTCGTCTGTATGCTTTGTAAAACAAAAAAAATTAAAGTATTTGAAATCAAGATTTATACCTAAGTCCCTGTACACTGATTATTTTGGGAAAGGAATGTACTACTGGGAACGTTGTGGTTCTGGACCAAAATAAATACACACATCGGGTGTAACAATGAGTTTCGGTGACTTTCATTTTAGGATTTTGCGTTTTTTATTTTATAAAGTGCATACACAAATGACAGAAATTGAGGGAAATGATTCTAGGAAATAACTCAGGTTTTGGTAGTTAATGAATTAGATTATTTCACTTGATTCGGTTTATTTTACATTAAGTCGTTAGTAAAGTGCCTTTTGTGCATGCTAACAGTTTAACAGGTTTGCAGTAACTACAATGCATAGAGTCCCATTCCAACAGTGGCCAGTGCAACACATAGCCCCATGGTGAACTGCATGATGGGTGAAGATGGGAACACGGCAGCTGGGAAGTTGATGACCTTGGGTTGTGGTTGGTCCGCGGTTTCAGTTGTGACGCTCAACATTTTCTGCAAGTCATCAAATACCTGGGGGGAAGACGAGGGGTAAAAATCAACAACTTGGAAAAGTGCTTACTTTGCATCCATTAGCCGTTCCCTTTCCAGATTCACTTCCTCCATTTTATTCTTTGACTTGTTGGTGACATTTAAAAAAAAATCTTCACTTGCACTGCAGAGACCAGCAATACAGGATTGTCTGTGTCTTAAATCCATCCCTGATCCCAATTTTTTCAGACTCACCTGGATGTTGAATTCAAAGGCTGAGACTGCCTCCTGCAGCACCGCCTCCCTCTCCTCCTCTGTCAACTCAATGCTGTTCATCCTGCTCCTGTACAGCTGTTTGAAGCGGTTGGGGCTGGTCACACCAGGAAACAAGAAAAATGAAATCCCCTCTTTTCCGTTCAACCCCATAGATTTCTGGGTAATCTTCCCCAACACTTGTCCTCCTGATAGGTCACCAAGGTAACGAGTGTAGGCGTGAGCCACCAACAACATGGGGTTCTCTTTGCCAATCTGAAAAAGAGAGACAAAGTTGGTTTGTGTTTGTGTGTATAATTCGATAACCTACGCTCAGTACTGATGTCACTGACACTCACCTTTCGAAGTCTCTGTTCATATCTCTGTGTGGCTGCAGGGATGATTATTTTCTTTCTCCAGTCTGGTCCGAAGAAGTGCTCCAGGTCTCTCTCGAGGGTCTCCAGGCGGGCAAGTTCCTGGGGAAAGTATATTGGCGCAACACCTGGATGTGAGGCATTTCTGTCCAGCTCCTCCTCCAGTGCTTTGTAGATCTCATAGAGGGAACACAGCAGGAGCTGTCGTGGAATAGAGGCACACATACACTTTCACAACATAAATGGTAACCAAAGTACCTTTCACGGTTCTCATGATGATTTCTCTCTCGTTCTGATCAAATGGAACAGGTGTGACATCATCTTTTGATCGTTTTTTTTGGTCTGTTTGTTCACAGACCTGGAGGAGGAAATCTTTTGAACTTGCCTTGTATTGTGGCATGGTGATCTGTCCCTTCTGGTAATTCAGCATCAACTGTGTGTTTTCAGCTCTGACGTGGCTGTCCTTGGTCTCGGCTTTAATCTGCTCTGATAAATCACTGGAGACAGACAGACAATGCAATAGGGATACTATTATCCTGAGTTTAAAAGAAATTTAAAACATGAGATCATTGCCTGACAACACTTAAAAATAGTTCTGTATGGTGGACAAGTATTTAAAAGATGTTTTGCTCAAGCATGAGGGAAATCATTGTACCTGCCAGCATTTTCTGTATCATTTCTCCTTGGGTTCTTCATGGTCTCCATTTCTGCAAGGAATAGAAAATAATTGATGATTGTTAAGTGAGCAAATCACATTTAATAACAACACATCAATAACAACACGTCTATAACAACGCATATAACAAACACACACAGACACATTTACCTGTGATAATTTGCAATGGTCTCTCCTTTACGTGTCTTGATCTTGAAATTGGTCCCCTTCAATTCCTTCCTCAGAGACTCAACGGCTTACTGTTGCCTCTGTTCTGTCTCCTTTCTCTTTTATACATGCCTCTTTCCCACCATGACCCTATCTGTTGAATTAAATAGGAAGTGTGAGTGCTGACTCACACTCCTCAAGCCTCTGGAGCTCAACATGACAAAGCAGATGTGGAAATGAGAGTGAGGAAACCACTGTGAAAGCATGAGAGGGCAAAAATCAAAAGCTCAGTCACAGCTTAAATTTATATTTCACTCTGATAAAAAAAGGCAATAGTGTACAGAGACGCACAAAGACCACGAGTTAGCGTTTGTGGCCCTTCATCAACAGTGGTTGTGGCTGTAGAAAAGCATTGTGAAGGCTCATACAAACCTTTGGATACTCAAAAGCAAGCATATGCACAACCTGGTACCTGGCCCAGGAATCAACACACTCACCCCCACCTGCTTGAGTTTATCTGGGACCTCTGCATCACCCTTTTTGAAGTGAGCCACCAATGGCACCTTAAACAACAAATGGAAATACAGTCTCTTTCAAAAGTAGGTGTACATTTTTATATACATTATCCTATAAATAGCTAATATTTTGTAGGCAAACATCTGTTTAAAATCTGTCTAAGGAAGACAATTTTGTTTTAGTCAGCACAGGAAAAACCTACCCAAACTTTATTCCCTGCTTGTTCCAGTTTTTCTCAGCTAACACAACAGTTTTACATTTTTGGGAAGGTTTTATTTGTTTGTGGCACCATAAAAGACTGAGTGTTTATAATAATCTGCAGCCTTGGAATAAAATGTGGAGCTTCCTTTACAAATGCACAATTCCCCCAAAACAGGACCCTTGGCTATACCATTCTATTCTATTCTATTCTATTCTATTCTATTCTATTCTATTCTATTCTATTCTATAACCACGCCCTCTTTTTGCATCCAGTCTTCCATTGGTGTTTCTCGGTCCGAGGGGGAAGTAGGCTCTGCTAGTGGGTTTGCGAGGAGGGCACACATTATGAAACGTAACAAATTACCAACATCTAGCTGTCCTGGCACGTCTGCTAAATGCGAAACCACGGATTTTGTGTGAGAGGGATCGACTGACATAAAGGGTAACGCACATGTTTGTCGTGCTTTGTAATAATATGATCTGTTTGCAGAGAGCACATCTGGTTCAGCGACGGCAGCAGCCGCATCCTCCAACATGGAGTGATAATGTCGGGTGTAAGTTTGGTGGAGAGCCGGGGGACACTCCGCTCATCCTGGGCCTGCTGATGTTTTTCAGCATGTTTTCACCTATTGCGAGTCGCTACATTTGTCACGTTAACAGTTAAACAGTTTATCTGGTTCGTCAGAATAATTTTGTGTTAGACTTGGATATGGACCATAACCTAGGCCTGCAGGATGTATTGATTGTTGCCTATAATGATTGATCCAAATTCATTACGTATTTGTTCGTAGGCTATAAAGTAATACCTTTCCAAGTGATCGCCGTGTGTGCACATGGAACAGAAACCCTTAATGAGTGCAAGCTGAATTATTGTCATCATAACAAGAAATCACCAGTCCAAATCTAATTGGGAAATGAAAGGAATATTCTTTGCCATTGGTTCCATATACAGCAGGGTCCATCCAAATCTATTATGTTTTATCAGCAATCCCTAAGGATGTTGGAGTCAAATACAAGTCCAGTTTCTGCTATCCAAACAGATGTTCTGATCGTTTCTTATACCTTGGCAGAAGTGTTAAGTGATTTTTTTTCTATGGGACTTTTACCAAATTGTCTCATATTCGACAGGTTATGGATTCCAACCTCCCTTTTCTCCTCCTTTCCGTCCTGGTCGGCTTGGTCCACTGCTCTTTTGATGACCACCACCACAACAGCACGCGTCACTATGATTACTGTGTGCTTGGAGCTGGGCCTGCAGGTCTGCAGATGGGACACTTCCTTTCCAAAGCTCAGAGGGACTACATCATCTTGGAGAGGAACTCGGGACCGGGAAGCTTCTTTAACATGTAGGTAGCCCGGTGAGACCATCCTATGCTGTGAATAGAAAAGGATTCCCTTGGAGTACTTCATATCAAAGAAGTCCTGTTTGTATTCCTCTTCATTTCTCTTCTTTTGTGTGTGCAGATATCCCAGGCACAGGAGGTTAATTAGCATCAACAAGATCTACACAGGGAGGCGGAACCGAGAGTTCAACCTGCGCCACGATTGGAACTCGCTGCTGAGTGACAAGTCTGACCTTCTGTTCCAGCGAGTCAGCCGGGAGCTCTACCCGGCGGCTGATGCATACCCCCTCTACCTGTCCATGTTTGTGAAGGAGCTTGGGCTTAGGGTCTGGTATGGTGTGGACATTGGAAAAATCAGGGCATCGCAGTCGGCCACAGGCAGGAGCTACGTACTGACTGATCAGCGCGGGTTGGACTATACATGCAGGTGTTAATAATACTATGGGATAGAAATGATGTGTAAAGGAAACATTCAAGATGGTGGATCACATCACTTTGCAGCTCATAAAGTAAATGCTCTGTCTTTCATCACTCTCTTTCTGTCTTTTTCCTCTCTCTCTCTGTCTCTCTGTCTCTCTGTCTCTCTCAGGGTCCTCCTGGTGTCCACAGGGTTGTGGGATCCTCAGAAGGTGCAGTTTGTTGGTTCTGACCTGGTTGAGGGCTATGAGTCCATCTCTGTCGACCCCGAGGACTACAAGGACCAGGCCATACTTATTCTGGGCAAAGGCAACTCGGCCTTTGAAACTGCCCAGAGCATCTTGGGAAGAGCGAGTCGAATCCACCTCTACAGTCCCAGCCCTGTTCGACTGGCTTGGCAAACACATTATGTTGGAGATCTCAGGTGCTGTTAATGATTCCCATGACAGATTGTAATTTACTTCCTCATCCATGCTCTGCCTACATCGGCTTCAACAAATTGTCCTCCATTGGAGAATCTTGCTCATAAACGTTTAAGGTTTTTAAAGTCAATTTAAAGTCAAATTGACCTATTTTCTTTCAGAGCTGTGAACAATGAGCTGCTAGACACATACCAGCTGAAGTCCCTTGATGGGCTGGTGGAGGGAGGCCTTGAGGACATTGCTGTTGTTCAACAAAAGGAGGATGAAAGGAGGAGATCAGGCAGAAAGAAGAGCAAGGGGAGACCCAGTGGGAAGGAGAAGACAGGCCCGTTGTACCTGACTCTCGCTGAGCTCCTGGACAACAAGGAAGGGAAAAACAGCTCCAGGGTGACAGCGGCGAACCTGCCGGTGTATCATAATGACAACTTCTCACTGCGGCAGCCCTATGACCGTGTGATTCGGTGCCTGGGCTTCCGTTTCAACTTTAGTATATTTGATGGGTATGGTTTAAGTTATATAACACTGTTAATTATAATTGTATGGAGAGTCCTGTCCCTTTTTTCCCACCTCTTATCTGTTGGTTGCATGGCCTTTAGTTCTTTTTCAGTGGAAATAGTTCCTCCTCTATCAGAAGCCCTTGCTGTTTCATTTAGATAATGTTCACGTTTCCTAATAATACTGATAATCTCCCAAGCTCTGCCCGCCCGCCGAGCAGCGAGGGTGCCAGAGGGAGGTTGCCGGGGGTGACTGCCTGGTATGAGGGGCGGGGCACGCCTGGCCTGTTTGTGCTGGGGACTGCTGCCCACTCCAGAGACTACCGCTCATCTGCTGGGGGGTTCATC
>OOFE01020871.1:0-10122 GCA_900323365.1 Monocentris japonica | reverse complement strand
GTTCATCCATGGCTTCCGTTATACAGGTGAAACTCTAAAAATAAGAAAATGGGGAGGGAAAAAACAGATATTTTGTTAACATACCAATCCTTTTTGTGATTGACATTGAAATTTGCTACAGCTTGTCTACTGTAATCATAAGTGTACTAATTTGACATATAATTAATATCTGCATGAATTTCTTTGCCACAGTGCGAGCTGTACATCGTGTACTTGAGCGTCGTTACCATAGCAACCCATGGCCATCGACAAAACTGTTGACGACTCAACTGGAGTCCTGGATTCTAAAGCGGGTCAACGAGGCGTCTGGGCTGTACCAAATGTTTGGGGTGCTTGGAGATGTTATACTTCTCCAAGGGTAAGCAGATTTGATATCCCTGGTAATACCTCTGCTTTTTCCATCATACCTTTTTTATTAGTCATACATACATGAGCATCTTCCAAGATCTCTGTACGCTGTAATTTGCTGAACTCATTTTTAAAAAGTCCCATAATGGCAAGTCAAGTCAACTTTATTTATGAAATTGCCTTCAAAACAAAACAGTTTGTTACAAAGCGCTTCCCAAGCTTAAAAGAAAAAGATAACAGAAACAATCTAAAAAGACCAAAAAAGACCATGCAGAAACACATCAGTCACATCAAACACATCAGTTTGTTCCACACTGTAGAGGCTACAAAATGGCAGTGAATCATGTTTTTTACCTTTCACATCTATCACAATATTATACCTCAGAATTGCTGAGGAGGTGTTGCATTTTTGGAAATACATCATGCACTACCTCAGTCTACAACTTTTCAACTTTATAAAACAATAGTCAAGCACACAACTCACATGGATGTTGCCTTGATGGTGAGTATAGACAGCAAGAGTTGAAAATTTAGTTTACATTGATCACAGCCTGATTGATGGCGATACTAGAATTAACAGATGATGTGGGAGTTGAGACAGCAGGTTTTGTATCCTGTAACTGTTACTCTGTTACCCTGCTCATCATCAAATAATGTTGTTTCACACATGACTAAAATCACCCAATTATGTTGGTGAAAATCACATCACCTGACCTCTTCCAGTAAAAACTAATCTTCTCTGGACAAAGCTATACAATATCCTTATTGTGTACATCTGTTACATCTTTGGGTCCTCTTTCTGTCCTTGACTCTAAGCTCTCACTGCGAATACTTGGAGGAGTTTCCAGTCCAGGCCTTGCCTCAATTCTCCTCTCTCTTGGGCCATGAGGTCTCCAAGCATGGACTGCTGGTTCTAGTCATGCAGTACGGGCTGAATCGCACAGACTCTCTGGGACCCGGCAGGGCAGAATCTGAGTGGACCCGAGCCTGGAAGTCCAACTTTCTGCACCCTGTTCTGTACTACTATGACACACTTCCTACCGGTGAGTAGGGATGCTTTTTGCTATTAAAAGGTTAATATACTGTAACACCATGCAGAAAGATGTCCAAACGTTACCTTAATCTCACGATCGGGTGGTTTGTTGAGTGAACAATTCACAGATACTGGATGGCCTACACCAAAAACAAAAGAACATGTCACTGTTTTAGTAACATCAACATCAGTAACTCAACGTTCAACCTGGGGAAAAACAGCCAACTCTACAAAAACCCCTAGCCACTGGGGAGATTCCTGCAACCCATCACAACCAACCCCAAACCACACACCCACCAACCACAAGGGCACTCTGGCCCAAACATACAGGGTACACCTGTGACTGGCAGCCTGACATGACTTTTCTTTCTTTTTTTCAGAGAGGGACATGAAGCAGCGTCCCTCTGGTTGGCCATTGCCACGGCCCAAGGTAGTTCATCACATGATTGAGGACTTCCTGACAGAGTGGGACGGTCCCATATCCCACAGTCAGCCACTGCGACGCTTCCTGGAACACTGTCTCCAGACTGACCTCAGGGCCTTCTATGCAGGTAGTACAGCATGTTGCCAGTTCATCTGTAATTAGGCCCACAACTTTTACGTCTATGTCTGTATGTTATTCATCAATACAATAACATAAAACTGACCTTATATGCCTCAATTTCTAAACAAAACATGTACAGTATATGAATTGCACACATTTAAAAAATGTGTTTCATTATCAAAAATTAAATGATTGTATAAGGACGCAAAGTGTGGTGTAACTCAACCCTATATTTTTCTCTGTCTCTTAGAATCATGTTTCCGCTTATCCCTCACCCATCGCAAGCCGCCTCTGTTTTGTCGCCAAGGATACTTGAAGAAGCAAGGTGTTGTTGGCAACAGTCAACTGTGGCAGCACGCTCGTGATGCTGGGCTGATGCCTACTGAGCAGGATTCTGATTCATCAGAGACTGACCCCTCATTCCCTGATTACCTGACGCGAGCTGGAGCCTCCGTGTCTTCAGGATTGAAACTTGACTTCTGATTGTTTTACCCAAGGGTCTTAAATTTATGCTTATGACACTTTTTAGGTCCCTCAGACTCTCTACCTCTGTCACTCATGATAATCCCCTTGTAATACCAAATATTTTGGTTTGGTTTGGAGAAACCATCCAATGTCAATGGAGAGGTACCATGTCCCTTGAAAACTCCCTTGTTATTCCTCACAAGATTTGTATATGGCATTAAAGTGTGCAAGATGAAAGATAGAAATCTAGATGTGAATGCTTATGTACATTATATAGGTGGAGGGTGGGTTTTCAGGGTATGAAATTATATTGATTATGCAATATTTATTTTTTTATACAATGTATATTATCTCCAATGTCATGTTTCCTTTTCCTTTTCAAACACATTAAAGTGAGACGATATACGACGTGTTATTCTCTTTAAACGGAGCTATCGCTTGTTAAATATTAATTATAGATTTCTACCATATGCGTGTGGGGAACAATCGCTGGCACAACACAGGCGCTATCTGATTGGCTGCCAGGTTCCGTGGATTCTATTGGACAAGAGCAAATGAACAACGTGGAATCTGATTGGTCACTACTATTTGGAGACTGTTGTCCGTACAATGGGTGTGCCTTTTACTACTTTTATTCCATGAAATGGAAAATGTGAAATAGGGGACATGTTGGTTCGTTTCGTTCGTGAGGTAAAACATCTCGATTTGTAAAAGTAATGAAATGAACCAGAATGGCAAGACGGTGAAGGAGAGTTTCTGTGTTGACGCGCCATGCCGCAGACGTTGCTAACGGAGGAGGAAATGCCATATTCAAAGTTAACTCTCGATAAAAATGACGGTTTTATTTCCTTTTTGCCTTAGCAAGAGTAGGAACCATAGGTAACGAGCTTCGTCTAAACACAGCCTCCATATGTTAGGCTAAATATGGACGGGTGGAGCCCAGTCGTTGGACAAGCCTCAGATAATTATCGATCCAACTCAGAGGGGGAGTACACGGTGGATCTCGGAGCTCAGGGTGAACCACGGGAGAGAGACGGGGAGCAGGAGAGTACCGTGGAAAGGATGGACGGGGGGTCCGCTGTCGGATTCGGGATAAGTGGGATTGGGGAGGGAAACGTGGTGTTGGGTCGAACCGGACAGAGAGACGACCAAGACCTCCGGTACCTGCACTTGTTGTGGGAACCAGGTCGGGATGCTGAACTGGGCGCTGATGCTGCTGGCAAGCTCGGGAAGATGACGGGTAGTAGAACAAGGCGACACGGAAGAGCTGTACGACATGTTGGCCCCATTGGAAAAGATATTTATGGTGAGAAATGTGTGGTTACATATGACACAGTCTCTCTCACACGCACACAAACACGCAATTTGAAAAAAACGGGAGTGTGTGTAGAAAAAGATCTGTTATTCACAACGTTGCACTGTGATGAACACAAGTAGCACAAGTGAAATACAGCAATATACCAGTTGCTAATCTAAGTCACTCACCCCAGATTTCTTGAAGTTGGAAATTGATAATGGCTGTGAATGCTGTCTTTGTCAGTTGTTCTGATGCCATACAAATTGAGCCATCAAGTCATGAAGGTATTCATATACCCTAACTCTTTCGTTTGCATGTCTTATCTCCACAGCTATGAAAAGACTAAGAGAAGCAGCAAATGGCAACGACATTGACACAGGTATGAACATGAGATGTTAAGAGGACATACAAGAAATGTGAATGTGAAGACTGTGTGGATGATGTAGATCAGTGTTTGTTAAGGAAGTTGTGTTCTTCCAGTGAGAAAGCTTCTGCAAGAAGACACAGACCCCTGTGCAGCAGATGACAAAGGCAGGACGGCCCTCCACTTCTCCTCCTGCAATGGCAATGAGAGCATCGGTATGTTGGTCGCAGCTGATTCCTCTGTTTGTTGGTAGCTTTTTGCATTGTCACGGTGTGTAAGAGGGCAGACTGTAGTGGTAAGGAACAAATGTTTGCAGTGATGCTGTGATTATAATGCCATGATAGTATCATAGGAAATCATGTAACATACAGCAGGATGGCCTAGCGGTTAGAGAGGGTTAGATTTACAAACTGAAATATAAATTTTAACAGCTGCTCTATCCTCTTTTCTAAATGCCCTGCCTTGTGGCTCTAGTGCAACTGTTGCTGAGCTACGGCGCTGACCCAAACCAGCGGGACGGTCTGGGAAACACCCCACTCCATCTGGGTAAGAGAGAACAACAACACATGGCATACAGAATCTCTAGCATTGAGTTCAGTAATGCGTATCACTGTGGTTTCTCTCTGGCACATACACTCGAGTGGCACCTGTTGGTATAAATGGTTTTACTGCAGAATGACACAAGACAAAGTGGCAGTGTTATTTTCTTTCATGAATTGTGATCGCATTGCAAGAGCTTTAAGACAGCTTCATCAATGTGTTTGGTGTTGTAACATGCGTTCATCCTGTGTGTCTGCAGCGGCCTGTACCAACCACGTGCCTGTAATCACCACATTGCTGAGAGGAGGTGAGAAACTTGAGTGAGACTTCTGTCTATGAATTCTTTGTGCATTTTTACGGATGCATACATATTTTAAGTGATATTTACACAAGCTGACAGAAACTTAAAGGCAGTTAAATCCCTTTGGAGTTATTTTCTTTTAACATTTCCATATACAACAACCTGAGAGAATCTATTTTTCGTGTAATGTTTCTGTTCAGGAGCACGTGTGGATGCCCTAGACCGAGCAGGCAGGACCCCACTACATTTGGCACGCTCCAAGCTTAACATCCTGCAGGAGGGAGACTCACGGAGCTTAGAAACCCTGAGAGGCGAAGTCACACAGGTAGAATGATATTATTGACTCGACATGACCTGGCGTTTTTGTAGAGATAGATTTTGATGATCTTAGCAAGATTGTTTCTGCCTTCCCTAATTTTCAGGTTTGAGTTCATGAGGAGGGAAACACTGATGCTGGTATGTGAGAAAGATATACTTGCTAAAATTGTCTACATCTGTCCGCCCCTTACAGATAATTCAAATGCTGAGGGAGTACCTGAACTTAATGGGCCAGAGTGAAGCTAGAGAGAGGCTGGAGCACATTTCGACACAGCTGCAGCACACACGCACCAAAGAACAGGTGAGACCTAGATACTGAACGCTCCTCAGGTTCACACTAATAAAGCACAGACCCATTTTTTCTGTAAATAAATTGAGACGTATCTGTCTCTGAGAATTGTTCATAATGGTGGTTATATATTTCTATACGTGAATGTATTTTCATATATGTAAGTGTGTTTTGTATATTTACCATGTTTTTCAGGTGGATGAGGTGACTGACTTATTGGCCAGCTTCACATCACTCAGTCTACAGAAGCAGAATTTGGGGGATAGATAGATAGAGAGTAAGTGTGTGTGTGTGAATGTGTGAGTGTGTGTGCCCGTGTGAAAGAGCGAGAGACTTGAGACAGAGAGTCACAGCTGTGTCTGTGCAGTAATGTTCTCTTTTTGCCAATGATTATGAACTAAGTTCTGTGTTAAAGATAAAAAAACAAAAATCTATGAAATCATGCAATACTTTTTTGACTGTATTGTTTTTTTTTATTCTCAAGAGCATCTTTGTATCACTCTGCCTTTCTCTTGCATTGCATGTTATGTTTATATGTGAACTGTATTGTAAAAATGGATTTGGGCTTATTGTTGTAAATGGATATATCTGAATCAATCATGTAATAAACTATCTTTGGGTATATTTGTGAAATATTGTCTTCTCTACTATGTATATCCACAATTAGATTGTATTTATGAATTATCTATCTATCTATCCTATCTATCTATATCTATCTATCTATCAATCAGCAGGGGTTCTAGTTGCATTGCAGTGTATTTATCTGAATATAAAAATATTAAATGAAAATACTCTTTGTAGTTGCCACGTTGGTTAGTTAGGATATACTGCAACCTCATACATTTAGATTATTGATCTTGATAGAAAGTATTCCTAATAAGGCTACTTTTCCCTTGCGCTGATTGGCTACATTGACTAAGTCCCTCCCCCAGCCGACACGTATTGTTGTTCACCAATATCAAAGATGGCGACCGGACCCGCGTAAATTGATGAATCCATAGAGGTAGTAAAATTGAATAAATGCATTCTTTTCATATCTCCTTGTGTTTATGAAATATACATGTTACCACCCCGGAGTAGAGGAGTACATGTACAGAGTTGAATGCATGGAAGTCACTGTGTTTGTCCACTTAAGAAGAGCCGGGCCTAGTTGTGTTTGGGAGCCGCGCGCTGCTAGTAGCAGCTCTGCCCGGCAAGCGAAGCGCACATCCAGCGAGACCAGTTCAAGTGGTGGAAATGTTGGGAGTTAGGGACTCAATTGGAAAGGGGGTGTGTTTGTGTGTCTTTACGAAAGTAGGCGGGAATTTGTGTATCAATTTTGTTCTACTGTATTGTAAATTATAAGCCACATCATTACTGTAAAAGACAGCAAATCCGGGGTTTTCTCAAGTCGCTTTTGTCAGATAGATAATCAACAACCGCTTCTCCACTTTTGAGAGTAACCAGTTTCCCTGCAGCTCCTCTATTTGCGCTGGTCCCTCTTGAATGTCCAACTTGAAAGATGCAATGACTGCTTATTATGGTTGTAGTTGTAGCACCCAAATATGTATGGATGTAAAGCTTGAAACAGTCATTCTGCAGTGCAAGTAATGCACCTGGCTACAAGACATGAAACTCAAGACACAAGTTACAGGTTTCAACTTCCTTCAATTCTAAATACTCTATGCAGTGATGTTTTCATATCATTTTCATCTTCGCTTTTAGTTTGATATTCAACAGCTTGACTTGCATGTTAAAGTAAGTGTTCCCTTTCTTGGTATTTCCTTAACAGGTCATTGTCCTGTCTTCATGTTGTCAGCGAGGAACTGCTACCAGCAAACCTGTTGATAAAGGAGGAATCATGGCTTTTGAGGAAATCAAGAGTAAAGGAGGGATGGGTAATGTCTGCCTGTAATGTTGTTTTACTGTGTCTGTGGTATTGAATTATTTTGTGTCATTTAACATTTCTAGATTGCAGTAGAATCAAAACCAAGTGAAATCCAATCCCTGCTTTGTCCCAGTCAGGAGAGCATTTCCACTGATTTATTGAACAGTAATTGGAGATTCTAATATTATTTGGCTCTTAGTTTGTTCTTTGGGTAACGTCCAAATGTGTTACGTTTTCTAATTAAGGATTATAATGCTTATTTCATGCTTTTCACAGATGTAGGTATGGAGGGTGACAGGGGGCTGGTGGCTGGTCGTAGCCAGAGAGAGAAGAGGAGGTCATACAAGGACCTGCTTAGAGAAGAGGAGGAGATTGCTGCTCAGGTCCGCAAGTCCTCCAAGAAGAGGCCCAAGGTACGTCATCTTATCTCTCCACAATAACTTCGAAAAAAATGTTGCGAGTCTCACATTTTGACAGCTTTAGAAACCCCCCACACAAACGCATACACACACACACACACATACACACTACAATAGGCAACTTGCACATATTTCCCACTTGCACCTTATTGCACACATCTCTTGTCTTGTTATATGTGCTGTCTTTTTTTATAATTTATTATTTGAATTTGTTTTTTAGATTTATATTTTTGACTTGTTTCTTCTTATATTTTTGACTTGTTTTTCTTCTGTTAAATGTTGCACCATCAGTTCAAGGCAAATTCCTTGTATGTGTAAACTTACTTGGCAATAAACCAGATTCTGATTCTGATTCTACTAATAATAATATATCGATTCATACATGAATCCCATCCAAACGTCTCATCAGAATCAGTTCAGGTTCAGTTCATCTTAGACAACCAGTGTATTGATCAGTTCTGCAATCAATATGTAATCAATCAAAGTGTATCATATCATCTGACTCTGATTGGACCAGGCATCGTATTGATCAAGAGACTAAAACTAGTCGGACATCAAGTTCTGAAGTTTCCTACTTCTCCTCTCAGAACGGATGACATCACCGTTTTAAAATGACATCATGATGACGGATTGTTGTCTTGATTCAACACATTCAGGGATCTCATCCAGAAACAGAGCAGTTCTCCTGTTGCACCATAGATCAACACCAGTTGAGGTTGATCATTATTTAGCCTGTAGTCCGATCTGATCATGATCAGTACATTGTGACTGGCCAGACCATAATAACTGTTGGGAGATGAAAGAAACTCCTGGTGGAGACGCTGGGCAGGAAATCAGAGTTTGGTTTGTGACTCTACAGACGTCAAATCATCGCCGCTGAAAGTGTTGCTTACAAACAATCCTCCATTTCTATCCAAAGAATTTGTTTTACAAAGCCTGATGTTGTTGAGCGATCCCTACATGTGATCCATTGAGGCTCCTGGACATTGGATTCCCTCGGATCCCATTTCTAATATCAGACCAGATATCAGTGCAGCACGACACCAGCGAAGAAGAAAACTCCCCCAACATCAGCTAAATGAAGTGATGACCTTCCCAGCTGCACCTAGCTGTAGGGGGATGTTAGCTCACTAAGCTAACACACACACACACACACCCTGGGAGCATTCTGCTGTTGTCATCATATTCACCGTTGACTCATGGACCAAATCTGGAATAATTAGTGATTCTCCTCCCGACAACAGGAAGTAAATAACGTGACTGTGTGACATGTGAGACATGTGACTAGCGTCGTCCAATCAACAGCCATGTTTCGAATTAGATGTTAGATGATCGGACCGTTAAGGACTGAAAAGGATAATACTAGTAGTCAGTGAGCTCTGGCCTTTGACCTCCTGACTGGATGTCATGTTGATCTGGTTCTTCTGTCTGGATCAGAAACACATTTAGTTGTTCCATCAAACAGACTGGATTTATTTCAGCACATAGAAAGAAGCACAGACAAACATGACCAGCATCAGTGGACAGGAACAGGTAGACCAGGAGAATAGGACATGTAGGCAGGATGCTAGTATCCATCGGCAGGACCCTGAGCTAGGATGAGCTAACTGGTCTAGCCTTACTCTGAGAAGAGACTGAGCCACTCCCTCAAGGCTGTTTTCTTTTTGACTGCTGGGACAGACAGGTAGCCAGCGTCCTGTGATCTGAGGGCGTGGCGGTTTATATGGTTTGATCATATGTGATAAGTAGGACGATGCCATCCCATGTAATGATTTAGATGTAAGTAAAAGCACCTTGAAGTCACACCTGACCTGAATTGGTAGCCAGTGTAATGAGGATAGGATGGGTGTTATATGGTTGAATTCCTAGTTTTGGTCAGGATTCTGGCAGCAGCATTCTGGACCAGATGTAGTTTTTTAGTGCGCCCAGTAGGTAAGCCTGAAAAGAGGACATTGCAATAGTCGATTCTCGATGATACAAAGGCATGTACTAAAATTTCTGCGTCTGCCTCTGTTAGCATGGGTCGAATCTTGGCAATATGATGAGAGGGTAGGGTCGAATTTCACCCCAAGGTTTTTAACGTATGGGCTCTGGGAGATTACACAACTATCAAAATTTAGAGTACTATTCTCAAACAAATGTCTATGTCTAGCTGGTCCTACAGTCAGCATCTCAGTTTTGTTACCATTAAGTAGTAAGAAGTTTTGGGACATCCAACATTTGACCTCCGATAGGCAGGCCTCTAATTTTTGAAACTGGGTTTTATCGGTTGGTTTGACGGGTATGTACATTTGGGTGTCATCGGCGTAACAGTGGAAGTTAATGCCAAATTTGCGA